>JANPWN010000025.1:0-53136 GCA_027406425.1 Blastocystis sp. subtype 8
GAATGAATCCATTCCTGCTGAAGTGAATACCCGATATGTAATAAAGAAGGAGCTAGGAAAAGGTGCCTATGGGACAGTGTATTTAGCAGTTGATAGGATCTCGGGAGAACAGTTTCTATGAAATGGGAAGATAATAATGTAGAGTTGCAATTAAACGAATTGAAGATGTCTTTAGGACGAGAACAGATGCGAAAAGGACTTTAAGAGAGATTACTATCTTGCGTCAGTGTGATCATCCCAATATCTGCAAATTGCGGTAGAGATTTTGTTAGAAATTCATCATAGCGATGTTTTAGTACCACCTGATGAATACACTTTCAAGAATCTGTGGACTATCCAGGAGTATGGAGGATGGGATTTGTCTCGTATTGTAAAGAATGCACAGAAGATTTCTGGTTGGGGACTGAAGCATGTGAAGTATGTGACCTATCAGCTTCTTTGTGGTCTTCTTTATATGCAGAGCGCGAATATTGTTCACAGAGATTTGAAACCATCCAATATTCTTATAAACAGTAAATGTGAGCTGAAGATCATTGATTTCGGTCTGGCTCGTCAAATGAATTATCAGTACCAAGAGGTAAAAGAAACCAAAGTTGATTTGGGTCCACTGAATGATGACTAGAGTGATGTAGCTCGAGCAGGAGTATGGGGCGACAAGACATCGGTTGAACGTCAATTGACTCAACATGTGGTGACTCGGTGGTATCGAGCTCCTGAGCTGATTCTCCTCCAACAGTACTATAATGCAGAAATCGACATCTGGTCTGTAGGTTGTATTCTAGTAGAGATTGTTGTGTTGTGTGACCATAGGCTGAGTTATTGCAAACACTAGAACCCAATCGTCGTGTTCAGCCTCTCTTTCCAGGGAGTTCGTGTTTTCCCCTCTCCTCGAAACGGAATGAGAAGGATCAAAATGAGCGCTTTGGAGAGGAATTTCGAGCAGAAACACATCAACTGATAAAGATCTTTGAGGTGATTGGTACCCCAAGTCGGGATGATCTCATGCAGCTGGACGACAGTCCATTGAAAGATGTGAGAATCAGATGTGAGGATGAAGGTTAGTACTTGCTGTCACTTGACTATATGCCTCCTATGGACTTCTCTGAGATGTTTCCTCATGCTGAACGATCTGCTCTGGATTTGCTAACACGCATGCTCGCATTCAGTGAGTGGGAAGGAATGATTTGATATTCAGATCCTGCCAAGCGAATCACCGTTCGTGAAGCTCTCGAGAGTGAGTTTGTATCTGTGGTGCGTCGACCTGAACAAGAAGTAGGAATGAAGGACAGAGGTGACATAAAGCGTCTGACCACAAAGACAATGGTTTTTCCTTTTGAATATGGGATTCAAGGAGGACCGGAGAATGAACGACAAATCTTGCGCAGACTTATCTACAATGAAGCTTTATTATTTAGGTGAGTTGTGAGAGATACATTTGAAATTAGGCAAGAGCGTGCTGCTAATGAAGCATCGTCACCTTTGCAATCGAGGCATCGTAGCTTAACAATGGGGTCCGTCCCACATGGGAATTTGATGCCATACAATTCTCCTTTTAATAACAAGAATTGTGGGTATTGGACGTGTTGATAAGGGTTAGTAGATAACGTCTATGCGGATGATGATCACAAAAACTGCTCCGTCCTATAGATGCCACTACTATGTTTGTTTGTTGTGAAATTGGCTTCTTAAACATGAAATAGACAATAGGAAAAGGAATAGTGGGGTGGCGCTGAATCGATAATACATTCATTTTTGCCTCAATTTGCTCCAGGAGTACTATATAACAAGGATGGAAGCCACATCATCTCCTGGCGGTTACCCTCAGCAACTTCGTGTTAATTTCATGAAGATGCAGGTACGTAGTAATAATACCCTGAAACTGTCGAATTGGACTAAAATATGTTTGGAGTTCTTACCGTATGCGTAGATGTCCACGTTGATTTCGTATGCAAAGTCGTTCAACTTGTCCACGACCCAGGAAATGTCTCATATGGAGATTGCTAACCTAGTGGCGAAGTATGAATTGTTGACATGATGTCACTTGCAGTCATTTCCTGACTTATACCATTGACGAAAACAAAGTGGTACATGAATTTTACGAAAAGATAGAAACTGTATGGAATATTTAAAATGGGTTGAAACATAGATAAAGAACAATCCAACTCCTTCTTATTTGGATTCATCTTCAGTAAGTACCAAACGACAGACAAAGAGACCAAAGAAAGTGTGTATGAGACGAAACTCTTATGTGTAGTACACACAAAACGAAGATGCGGCATATCATTATAATACCAGGAGTAAGACAACAGAAACCCCAGTTACTGTTGAAAAAGAGACAGAACAAGCTGTTCAGTATTGCATCTGTGGTCAACCGGAGAATGATAACATGGTTGAATGTGAGAATCCAGACTGCAAACATAAATGGTTCCACTATACTTGTATGGGAATTACAGATCCGGACTCTCTTCCTGCCAAGTGGTTCTGTCCTGATTGCGCCCCAAATCATACCGAACAACCGTAATATATTGTTTGTTGGAATAGACATGAGATGACTATAGTGTGTCTATAGCAACAAACATATTACAAGGCTGTATTGAATAGGTTATAGAAATACCCTCGCTTTCTCATCAACTCATCAAAGGTTCCTTCTTCGATCATCTTTCCCTACTTATAAATACACTTCACCCTAATCGACCTGATTCAGCACATAAAGTCGATCACAATGAATGATACTCTCTCTTCGATGAGTAATCATAATAATAGTTTTATCATGATTCTTATTCACATTCGAATAAATGGTATTGATAATCATCGTCTCATTCTCTCCATCCAGAGCTCTACAAATTAAATAACTACCCAATTAACAACGAAGTAGGCTCATCCATAATGATTACCTTAGGGTCACGTAACAGACTTCGAGCTATTGCGATTCGCTAATGAATGATTCATGTAACAAAATCAGACCTGTTTCTGTCCTCCACTAATTCCAATTCCTCGTTCACCCACCGAACTATAGTTCAGTCTATCATTCGCTCTTACGTATCAAGTCCGTTTGGCATGAATTGTGTGAAATCCTCAATATGCATCTGTTGAACCACTTCCTTTATTCGTTCTTCTGATGCATGCTACAAATAAAATAGTTCACAAATATATACTTCCGATCCATACACAATGTTTGATCGGATTGTACCACTAAACAAAACGGGTTCTTGAGGTACCTGATGGAGTAATACACTTATAAAATCATTTACGATGCTAATCATACTCCGGACAAAATCTCCCGCCAAATCATTGATGTTGATGCCATCAAGAAGTACTTCTCCTTGTGTCACCTTATAAAGACCACCGACCAAAGAAGAGATTGTACTCTTCCCAGAACCGGATCCACCAACAATACCAATGTTCTCACCCGGATGAGCGATAATGTCTATTACATCAAACCCACAACATAAACAGCCTACTTATATTCTGTAATACAATATGATGAGGTTCCTGCGGATATGCAAATGATACATCTTTCAACTGAATTTCACCCTTCAATGTTTCCTGGGCCGTAATTGCCAAATCTGTATTATGATTGCGTTCACTATAATATCGATCCAAACCACTTCCTTTGGTCGGAATAAATGGATTTGCAGTGAGTTCAAAAACACGCTGACTAGCTCCCAAAGCCTTGTTATGATTTCTCTTCCATATCAAATACTTCCATAATACGTGAATAAACTTTCATTGTTGCTGTTATGCCTGAAGAAACACTCATTGTGTACATTGCAAATGATGCCAACTGACCTCCAGTTAGGGCACCTCCAGCTATCATATTACCTCCTACCCATAGTCCACAGAGTAAGGCAAGCTAAAAATTAAGAGATAATAGGAAAATCACTTTCATGGACAATCCAACTCCAGCTCCAAAAGCAGCTCGAATTCTGGCTCGTCTGTTATCGTTGTCAAAAAGGAGTTTGTTTTTGGCTTTGTAATCCAAATACTCACGTCGTTCCTATATCTTATACTTGTCTTGATAATCATACCTGATTGAACCACTTAACAGTTCGAATATTTCCCACCTTTTCCTCAACACAAATATTCATCTGAGCGAGATTGTCTTTGATTGTCCGACTTAATTTCTTAACTCTTCGTCCATTATAATAAGTAATAATAGTGATTGGAGAGAGAAGAAGCAGGATGTACCCAGTAAGGGTAGGAGAAATATACATCATCAGCTAAAGCTTAATTAAAATTCATCCAACTACTCCTAGCGATCCTATCGTTTGCACAATGTTGATGATCCCAGCACCAAAGTAATTGCCTAAAAGAAGACCCAACTCTTGAATGTCGCTTCCCATACGTGAAGTTAATTCTCCAGTATGTGTAGTATCGTGGAACTGCATCTACAATGGGAGGGAGAGAGAAGCTCTACATCCTCGTTGAGAATCACCTTGTATGTATTGTTTCGAATCTTTTGAATGATTGTATGAGCTAAAAAGTCAGAAATGTAGTCACTGTAGTAGTCTAGAAAGGCAGAGATTCCGAAGAGACCCGCCATTCCACATGTCAGAAGTGGGAGCTGAGACATATCTCCCTTCACAGCCATATCCACGAGCTTCCCAAATGCCATAGGAATTGAAAGGGAGATCAAGGAGGATGCAAAGAGAGAAGAAATGGATTTCACCTAAAAATAAAACTCCAATTATGAGAAAACTAAGAGACCTCCATTCCCCTTATACAGAGCCAAGAGTCGTTTGCCATCACTCTTGGTCCATTTCTTCCCTTCCTACTTGTCTCATCAATTTAGAAATCCATACATTAGATGAAGAATCACTTCCCTGAAACCAGAACGAAAGGGGTTGCACATGAATACAAACAGTCGTTTGCTGACAGAAAATGGCTTATCAATAAATAATGTGAACTAACAAATACTTTTTCGACCCACAGTACTCACCATCTTCGGTAACAGTTGATACGGCTTGCTGAACATGGATTCTGATTTCACAAGTCAGAAAGGTTGTACCACTGATAAAAGATTCTTGACAAGGAGAAATGATATGATTGTTGATAGGTGTGTGACTCCTCTCCCATTGTTTGTTTACAATCTGTAGGTTCATTTGATACCAACTGAATGGAACCATCTGAAAATACCACTATTTTTGTCAAGTATTGGAGAGTCACAATTCCTTTTGTAGTAGTCAAGTAAATTACCTAAATGGCCTCAATCGTTGCAAAGGCATATACTAATGATGATAAGTTATCATTAGAGACTAATGCAGCAATGCACAAGAATGAGCTTCCCTCAATCATTTTGTGGTAGTGTTGATATCGTTTCCTTATCAATAGCTGTGAATGGCAGGATTCTTCGCAGATCTTTCGCAAGTGGGTCCTTTTTCGATTTTGTGATGTATAGCCGGTGATAAACTCATTTACATTAAGGATGACGATACATATCACACCCTAAAGAATGTGAACTCTTATTCGAATTGGTTAATATTCAGGGTGATAAACCTTCCATTATGAACTTTTCAGCAAGTTGGTGCGGTCCTTGCAAACGTATGGCGCCTCAATTTGCTGCTCTCAGTGACGCTTACGATCACGTCAATTTTGTGAAAATTGATGTTGACAACAGCCCAAATCTGGCTACAGAGGAGCGAGTAACTGTATGTTGTGTTTTTTTTAGATTCTGAATAGAGTGTTCCTACCTACAAGCTGTACAAGAACAACAAATGCATTTCACAAGTAATAGAGATGTTTTCGATGTGATGATTAGTTTGCTGGTGCGGACTTGACCCAATTGAAAGTGATGATCGATCAAGCAAAAAGCGCTTAAACAATGTGATAGTTATTGTTCTTTTTGTTACACAAATAACCGCGGTATTCCTACGAAACCCCCTGTATTGAATCTTCCTTCTCAAATAGCACTTGAAACAACTGGTAGTAGAGGCTATCGCCCATTTCTTGTGATATTGAAGCAAAGAGCAGTCTTGGTAAAACCTGGGTGTACAATCAGGGAAGGCTAGTGGTCGAAATGAGCAAATCATTAGCAAATAAGGAAATGTCACGCCTGGTGGATTTAGATTTTATTTTAGATGAGATGAATAACCCAGATGAAGTTCAAGGTAGATTATCTTGCTCATTTGATATTGCTGATTATCTAGATGATGAAAAAGATAACGATGGATATACTGGTAATGATGATGTAAGTATCCTTTTCATGTAGTGAATCATAGGAGAATCCACGGAAACGTCGATCAGATTCATCTCGGCTTGGTATTCAGGTCAGTGATATTACTGAACTGTTATTTTGTAGAAGAAGAAGCGCTTTTGTTGGGATGAGAGTTTACACTTTCGATTTTTGGAGTTTATTTTTCGATTTGGTATTGACAGTATTCATGGTGCTGAGCAATTTGATGAAGTAGATATCAGTCCACAAAAACTGTATGATACTCTTAAGCCATACATGAACGGAATCACTTTTGAGTTTTTTTCTCAGTACTTGCAAGTTCCTAGTGAATAGAACTGTGAGATGTAGTTATTACGAACACATATAAATGAAGCACTACAAGATTTCTTAAACTGCTATAGACAGGCAGAGCAATTTCGAATGAAATGTCTTCCGGTACCTGCAGGACTTTTCTTTTATGTTTAGCAGGATGGCGTTGTAAGTCGGTTCAGCACTTATCCATTTTCCCCGATTTTATCGGATTTGAGCAGTGTATGTACTTTCATCTGTGTTCATGTTAGACTCTTGTAGCCAGAATGACATCTTCACCACCTCCTCCAGAACCACACTACACTATTCCATCTGTAACCGAAACACTTCAAACCTCATTTGATTCAATGGATAGTCTGCCATTGTTGTTAGGTACCTCTGAATATGATTCTGTTATGAATCAACAAATACAGTTGCACCAGGACATGCTTAAACAGAATGAGATGGTATGGAATAAGACGTGTGATGAGTATTCCAATGATAATGGAAATACGCGTGGTTTGTCAGAAGTCGATGCAATTCCATCACAGTCATTGCGGGACAGTGATATTTCAAATATATTCCTGCAGAATGTTGATGTATTGCTGAATGCGCCTGAGCGAGAGAATGATTTTGATGACACAAATCTCTTTGACTTTTTGAAGTGATTGTACTATGATAAGGTCCTTGAGACCTATATGTTTGTTATACTTATCAAACATCAATCACTAAAGAAACAACACAGAATCAGAACGCATTGAAGATGGAGTTGGATAATGAAAAGAGTGGATGGACGCAGGAAGCTCGAGGAATCTATAGTAAAGAAATCCTTAAAGTATTACGTTAACAAATCAGGGCAGAATGCTGATCCCTCCAATTGTAGAAGAGTATTAAAGTATTGTTGAAGTTCTTCAGCAACAATAAACCCATCGATCTGGTTAGTTGATGAAGAACTCAGCTTGAGACGAGGAAGTGTAGGAAGAGAATCATGCAAAGAGGAATAGCCGTATATACTACGAATACTATGATCTAAAGTCCGAATGTCATCTATTGATTTCACAAGAATGCGGACACCCCAGCGATATTCAAGAACGTGAAATTCGTACAACTAGAGTTTACATCGGTTCACTTTACTTACCATTCTCTTAGGATCAAAATATGAAGATATAGAGAGAAAACGATCTCACATTAAGGAGAATCAGCAGTACCTACGCAATGCTAGACGATATGCACCCGAAAGGAATGGAATGGTGCGAGCATTTTCAAAGGTACATTTATACTCATACAACGTTGAATCGTTGGTTTGGGTTCGAATAACTATTTGGGATTGGGTTCCTTTCCAATCGATGTCTATGACGCTATGTATAAGAAAGGTACTGATAATTCGACAAAGGTAAAGTATTGATATGATAAACATCGTAACAACAATCTAGAGATCAGAGAACATGTATTTCAAAACCATTAATAAGAACAGAACACTTATTGATTAAGGAATAATGGCGCAACGTGATAATCGCTCCCAGCTTGTCTGATTCTACAAACCAAATAACACTTCGCAAATTCCCTGGATGTGATGACACTTTAAAAGAAAACAAACCTGAGAGAATAGAGAGAGAAGCCATAGGTGATATGGACTCTCCTGACGAAATACCAGTTAGTTCATCCATAGATGAATCTAGTTATGGTATAAGCAGTAGAGAATCAGTGAGTGAATGACAAATGGTGATTCAAAATGGTATTGGAAATTAGTGTAGAATAACACTGGGAGTGCATTTTATTATAGTATATTGAGGGCATATTGACTTTCTTGCTAGCGAACTGTATCCAGTCAAATACCTGTCACCAATGTGATGGATTTGATCAGTGTAGGTATTTTGATGATGAGATTAGGAATCTCAATAATCATCATATACTACATACACATGTTTATAATGTGTTTCTGTAGTTGTAATTGATGATACTACAACTGAAGTTATATTGGATGAAATTCTGAGATCAAAACATGGAAGAAATAATAAGGGTCAATTAAGTGTGCACGTTATCTAATTCTAAACGGAAGCAATTGATTGGTTCATGACAATGACGATTGTTTGTATCATTTCTTTTATTACCAGTTTCTTGTTGTAGTCCTGCTCAGGGTTGCCAAAACTGAGTTATTCACATAAATATCTTCTGTAGTAAACAGTTTATTATTCTCTTTGCTGATGAGCTCTTCCTCTTCTGTGAAATCGGGGAACTAAAAAACTGCCTACGCATAGGTTATAAATAGTCTGTATCATATTTCTTGATATATATAGTAACAGTAACTCTACAAGAGTGTTATATGAAGCCGTACTGAGTCATAGTCATGAGATTCCAAGCTACCAAAGTCTAGCACATTATTAGTTACTGTATGATACTGTTTGTTGTTTCAATTCGTTTTGACTACTCACTCATTTTCATGTCTCAGATAGATGTTGGATTGATTGAAAACATATCTTTCCGACTACTCAAATTTGTTATGGAAATTTTCCTTTTGTGAGTATTAGGAGTACTATCTGTTAACTGAGGAGAGGACCCCAGAGTCGCATTTGTCACCATCTATCTATGTTAAAGAACCCATAATTCGGCTTATTGGCCGTGTAGATTCTGCGCACGATATATGTGTACATATTCATCATGTATATGTTGACTATATGTTTTAATGAATAGTATTATCCATATTTCTTCGTTTGTATCGAGCCCTTAGTTAAAACTATTGAGTTGATGTCATGGATGAACGAGTTTGAAAAAGGAATTGAACAATATCTTAGAGGGGATGATTCTGATAGTAGGACTGAAGGGAATATTGTCATTGTAGGAAAAACTCTTTCTGGTTCTCGTCACTTCAAATACGTTCAATCGGTAATTGTATAGATAATCTGTGAGTTGTAGCTTCAATTAGTGAAGTCCCGTTCGATTTACGGTTTTCATCTGACTCCAGAATTGTTTATTCGTGTTAATTTGTTTGGATATATCATTTCTCTTACTCCTAGGTATAATCCTTCAGATGTGGTTAAATTGGCTCGAACCATTGTAGAAGGTAAACTACCCAAACCCAATCAATCAATGAATTTAGAGAAGGACTGCTTTCCATCCTTACTTGCCTATGAACATAAATACAACTACAAACTCAAATTTCTCACAGATTTGAATGTTTCAGTTTTGGGTAATTTGACAATTACTAATTTTGTTGTAATGGCTGCGAGCAGTGTTTACCCATAGTTGCGTCCACCATTTTCAGTCTCTGAATATGGTTCTTGGACTCGGCATAGTATTTGTTCCTTGGAAGGTGACATATTGGTGAGTAATATTGAATCGCCTGTCCGAGGAAATGAAGAATATTTGATTCCATCTTTGTTATTGTTAAAGCAGAAGGTGGACCGTGTTTTCGGTTCGCAACCAATTGTTTCATTGAGTCAAGATCGAAAGGGAATTACAGTGGATGTATGTGGTGATAGTGTTGGAAAGGAACAGTTCCGGATATTTGCTGAATCTGTGGTGAAGAAGACTGGTGCTCCGAGTGTATCAAATGTCTCATCATCGATTGAAGGCAATTTGGTATTATCTCCAACTCCAATACCTTTGCAACCAATACCACCAGCGTCTATCCAGTCTTCATCTCTCCCTACTCATTCATCATCTTCGCCATATACTCCATCATTCACTTCACTGTCTCTTCCTACTGTCACTCAACCCTTCCCACTTCTCCCTTCTCCTTCCCTTATTCGTCAGTCAACAATTCATCATCGATTGCACTTCGTTATTACGCCTCCTTCTCATTCTTTACTCGATTCCCTCCTTGCCAAATATACTCAACCCCCATGTTTTTATGATACTCTCGGAGTCTCAAGAGAATTCGATTGTACTTCCTATTTAGAGTCTCTCGGACTCATTCAACCCTCTCAAAAGTGTTATCAAAATCGGATCGTTTTCTGGAAAGAACTCCTATCTCAACAAATCTCTCTTCCTCCCAATCGGGTATTTCGTCGTTATCATTTTTCGTATCCTCCCCCACGGTTGTCCATCAATAATGAGGCATCATTAATTGGAGAGTCTCTTGATATAAAAAAGAAAATTCCTTCTCAGTTTTGTTCTTTTCATTCACTTACCCAGTCATCATCAACTCAAACACAATCTCACTCCTATGATAAGCCAGAGTTACGATTGTTTAATTTAGAGTTGATCTGCGAAAATGAGATTGATAAGAAACCGAATCCACAAAGCGATCAGATCATCGCTGTTTTCTACTCTTATTCGATTTCGTACGAATTTGGCACTCGACTCATCTGTAGAGATCAACACAATAATGATTCAACTGTGATTCATTCTGGATTCATTTTCAGTTTGTTTCTTTTTCCTTTTATTATTTAGATTCTACTTTCTTGTCAATTGTGGTTCCTCCTTATGTACAGAATACCTTCAACTCTTGCCATTTTGTAATGACCGAAATGGAGGTGATTTCTGCAATAGTGAATGCAATTGTTTCGTTTAATCCAGATCTCATTGTGGAATATGAGGTGTGTATCCAGATTCATAGTCATTTTGTAGACACAACGAGATTCTTTAGGATACTTGATTGATCGCTGCGAATATCTTGATATCCCTGTAACAATACTCATTAGTCGATGTCCATTTCGTTTAATTGTACACGACCAGTGTTTAGATGTGAATGTGAATGATGCTTTTATAATTGACACTACTTGTAACGAATTTCGGTATTCTGGGAAAACAGACTATTCTGAATGGAAAATGTCCACAGATGGTGTCTTGAATTTGAATGAGGCCAATACTGCTTATAATATCAAAAAGAGCAATAATGTGGCTATTTATGGTAGATATGGTTTAAATTCATTGATTCTCTCATTTGTCTAGTATTGTCCTTATTTCGAGTTCTACGACGAAATGGCTATAGTCGTGAGAATAACAATGAATTTTGCACAGTTTTACGAACTGTTTATGGTATAACTGTCCCTCGATTGAGCATGGACATGTTAAGAACCATGTTAACCAAATCTTCTCTTATTGATTCTGTATTCCTGTATCTGCGTAAGAAGTCCTTTTATGCAATTCATATTCTCTATCATACACACATTCTGAATCAGATCCTCGAGAGTTGTTCAATTCAAGGGATTGATATTACAGATGAGGTCATGAGAGGGTCACAATATCATATTGAGAACTTTCTATTAAGAATCAATAAGGATCCGCTTTTTCAATTTCTCTGTCTGAATGCAACAGAATCCCAATTAGCTTTGCAACCAGCCACTGTATCGATTCCTATGGTTATGGAGCCTATGTCATCCCTATACACATCACCCTTGATAGTCATGGATTTTCAATCACTCTATCCCTCAGTGATGATTGCATATAACATTTGTTTTTCTACTTGTTTGGGTAATATTAATAAACAGACTGGTGTAGGGGTTTTCTTTCATCTTGAGTTTAGTTCGGATTGTACGAAGGAACCGGATTTGATCTTCATTATCGTCCTAAGGAAGAAGAAATCAAAGTAGCATTAGAAGGAGGATATCATGTCTCTCCGACAGGAACTGTCTTTGTGAATCGTGAGGTCCGAGAAGGAATTATTGTGAAGATGGTTTCAGAGATTCTCCGAATGCGATTGCTAATCAAGCATGTTTTAAACAGTCAACAGAATCATCCTTATTATGCGTATTACCAATCGATTCTGGATACGAATCAAGCAGCACTCAAGATGATTGTAAACACCACCTATGGGTATATTAACGCAGGATTCAGTGGACGAATGCCCAATGCACAGATCGGCGACAGTATCGTTGAGTACTCACGAACTATTCTGAATACCTCAATCAATCATATTCGAATGAAATACCCTCAAGTGGAGATTGTGTGAGAATTGTGAGATCCTTGTTACTTAGATACGCAGACACCGACTCTCTGTTTATTCATTGTAAAGGGTTTCGACGAGAAGATGCCTTTGTTTTTGGCCACCATCTAGAAGGTGAGTTTAAAGTGATGGAATGATATGAAGAAGAAATCTCAAATCTTTTCCCTGCACCTATTACTCTGAAGTTTGAGAAGATTTATCATCCCGCTTTACTGGTCACAAAAAAGCGATATACGGGTTATTGCTATGTGAATGAATCGAGTGAGCCATTGTGATCTCTTCCTATTTGTGTCATTAATAGTGTCGAGGGGAAGGGGATTGAGATGATTCGATCCGATCAGTGTGAATATATTCATCGAATCTCGAAGGAAGTCTTAGAACATATCTTTCAAGGATGCTCAGAAGATGAATTACATAGGTGAGTATTTGTGGTGACTAGTGAATAGGTATGTTGTTAATGAGTTTAAACGTCTCCTTCAGAACACTGTCAGTGTGAGAGAATTGATCTTATGGCGTGAAGTGAAACTTACTTCTTATAAGACTGAAATCAAAGATGAAAATGAAGAGGATCCTCAAAAGCACTATCAACAACTCCTTGCTAATAATAGTTCGCTTCCTCCAGGTGCCATTGTTAGTATTCAACGTATGATGACCGATGAACGGTATCTATTAAATTGAATTCTCATTTCTAGAGAGATACCTCTTTATAGAGAACGTGTTCCTTATCTTGTTATCTATGGTGTTCCTGGAGTGTGAATAGAAGAAGAGAATAATATGTAGAGTCGTTTGAAAGACACTGTCATCTCACCCTATGAACTCATAAAGGCAGAAGGATCTAAGTGGTATCGTGTTAATAGTCAATATTATATCACTAAACATCTCATTCCCGTATTGAATCGAGTATGTGATAAGAGATTCTTTCAGAGAAAGATGACACAATTATTTCACATTGATACTGAGAAATGGTATCGTTCCATGCAGAATGTCCCTTCACCCCCTTCATTTGCTATTCCTCATACTCGTCAGATCCCTTCACACCATTGGCCACAACGCTGTTCTCACTTCCCCTTTGAAATTAAAGAGCCACAACCAACTGAAGAAACAGTTCTCAGAGGGAAAGGAATTGATTCGTTCTATGTATCTAATTCCTGCTTCTTCTGTGGTTCCATTTGTGCTGGTAGTGAACAGGTGTGTCCTCATTGTCAACAGTTCGATATTTAAAGACCAGTAATCTCTAGAAAACCACTTATGATGCTTACAACAATCGGTACACGAATCCGAGATGCAGAAAGACGCATGGAGCAGGTGACTCGAACATGCCAATGCTGCATTGGGAGTATAGATATTGAAGACGTGGTTTGTACAAATATTAGTTGTGATATCTGCTTTGAGTACTCGAGTTTGAAACAAGAGCTTAGGTATTATGATTACATTCAACGACTGATTTTCAGTTTTGTGAATGTAGAATACTCTGTTTTCTAGCAATCATGTCAATAATACATATTAAGAAGACTTTGAATCCTTCTCTGGAATTTTTATAATTGTTACATCATCTGAAGAGGACTTGGACGTAAGATCAAACACTGTCGACCAGTTTTCAAAAACAGTTACCATATCTGTTTATCAAATCTTTTCAATAATTCAAACCCGATGACGCTTTTTCCATCGACTTGAATTGTGCAGCAATCGTTTCTAGCACATTTACAATATCTTGAGACGATGCAAGAATACTCTTCAAATAGGCAAGCTCCGTTTCCTTGTCCATAAGAAGAATCTAATTGTAGGGCTGTCGTAACACATTTTGGGCAGCCTTCCCCAAAGCATTGGATGTTTCACTGTGGTCCTTTCTATGTCTGAAGATGCTAAAAAGGTATGATTCATAATTACAGATTGAGAATCAGGTCGCATTCACCTCTTCTTCGGAAACAGTGAATGAAGTGCTTCCAATGGGTTTGGAGAAGGTGCTTACATGTAAACAAGTGAAATATAGATCCATGGATGACAATTAGGATACCGATGACAAAATCGATGGAATATTTGATGAGAACAATCCACAAGTTAAGGATTGAGTGGAACGTAATACGTAGATCAAACATGATATTGTTCAGATGATTCTACAATATCTATCAAATAATGGGTATATATTGCGTTATAGAGGTGTTTACAATAGATTAAGCACATCTGCTGTTGTTCTTCAGGAGGAATCGGGTTTAGTGAGTCGTGATCATTCGAATCGTATTCCAATTGTGAAAGAGTTGCGAACCAGAATTACGAATGGTGAATGGGAAGGAGCCGAATCAATAGTGAAAGAACAATTCGATGAGGAGTATTATAATCCATTTTTCCTTATGCTTAGGCGTCAGAAACCACTTCTGTACCAAATATATCGACAAGTGTATCTTGAGTTCATTTCTCGTAGCGAGTTCCAGAAGGCATTACAGTATCTATTCAAAGTGATTAAGCCACTTGAAAGTGTAAGTAATTCTTTTGGCCAACAAGAATTCATGGAGTTATGCTATTTGCTTACAGAGAAGTCTGTTCAATCCTCGCCATACTTTAAGCACTGGCCAGGAGTTCCAAAATCGCGTGAAATCCTTGCTGATAAACTCTCGCGAGAATTCGTTGGTGAAACCGTAGTAGTCGAAAAACCAGTAATTATGGCTATTTTGCTTTATCTTCAGATTCCTGCAAATCGTCTTGTCCATCTTCTTAAACAAGCATTTGCATTTCAGACTCACAGAACTCATTGTGTTGAGGTATTTCCTCCAATGAGTTCGCTTCTGGAGGATTATAATCAGTATGCTCTGCCAAGTGTTTTGAATACATTTTCAGAACATATACCTGGACCTATTCGAGTAAGAGCGAGAGATAGATGTGATCTAGAATTGCACAGTGATTCATCCTTCTCTCTACGCAATTGCTAGTAAATCAGCAATTTATCTCTGGGATGGTGTGAATGCACTTAACAAGCTGAACGATTGTGGTAGCACTCTCTGGGATTTGGATGTATCATGTGATGGAAAACTGTTAATGGCTGGAGCTGCAGATGGCATTATCCGGTATGGTTCAATCTAGATCATTACCAATAGGGTCTGGAACACATCTTCGTTTTCGGAACCTTTCACCTTAACAACTAATCAGAACGATTTGTACTCTATCACGGCACACCCCTTAATACCTCAATTCATTCTTTCTGGAGGATTCAATGGAACTGTTGAACTATGGAATTCCGAGACAAGTCGCATTTTGAAGGTGAGAAACAGAGTGTTTTTTTATTTGCAGCAATATTCACCTCATTCCAGTTCTGTTTCTGCTATCACGGTAAATCCCGCGGGGAATTTAGTGATATCAGGAGGAAAGGATCATCGACTTGCTGTTTGGGACTTGGTGAACCTTTGTGAAGTGACTGCTGTTGAAGATAACTTAAAAGAGATTACTGGCTTAGCTTGTAGTAGTTGCGGCAATCTAGTTGCTGTTGCGGATCGAAGTGTACCGAATGAACACTACACTGACTGAATAGAATTGTCACCATCTGGTAGACCTAAGAATGAATTGTGTGGAAATGGCATTCCGAGGAGTGATGAACACACGGTCAAATTTTCTCCGGATCCACTTTTTAAATGATGTATTTATTTACTCTGGAAATGAAACGGGTTCTGTGTAAGTGTCATTGATGTCATTTGATGTTTAGGTGTATCTGGGATATTCGAACTCAGAAGATGATTTCAACACTGAAGGCCCCTAGAGGAAGTGGAGCTATTCTTGATTGTGCGTACCTTCGAGAAAATGGAAAGATGATTGCTGGAACCAGCGATGGTTCATTGTGTCAGTGGACCTGTTCATAGAAAGTGTTTGTTAATCCACTTCCCGATTAGTAACAGTATCATGCAAAGTGTGGCAAACGAACTTTTGTAGCATATAGTACGTCTAGCATTCGAAATGGGAAGGCATCAGCAAGTTACTTACTCTTTACGATCTACATTTTTAGCTCTTCATCGAAAAGTACAGAAAATATAGATCCATTTTACATTAAGCAAACGTATTTTCAAGACATCCATGAACGGGCGTTTCAGAATCCATCCAAATCTCATCTCAACAAAAAAGAAGTGAAGCGCAGTCATGTTTTCTCAGTTAATTGCGTTTTTGGCTGTCATTTCGGTGGTAACAGCTGCAACGGCCTCCTGCACATATAATGCGGATACGGGTCTGAACTTTGATTTGAGTCCTTTGATGAACAACGAGCAAGACTATTATGTTTATGACCATCTCCAGGTAACAGGAAACAGAACGTAGGAAGCTGGACAGTTTTTGCTGATCCTATTAGTTTTGTGTTTAACATTTGTCGTGATGTGGTTAGCATCCCAAAAGATGGAACTGGAGGTACTAACTGCCAACAAACGGTGCATGATAAGGATAGTACCGGTAGTGATATCGTTGAGCGTCGTGCTGTTCCTGTTTTCCTTGTGGATAATACTTCGGATGAGTGTCATCGTATGGCCGGTTCCCTTGAAGATGAAGGCAATATTTACTGGTACCCTTATGGTAAGAGTAGAAAATTGTTGTAATCCATTAGACTACAATGATAAAGCTGCTGGAGTCACTCTTGCCTATTCTAATGGTGACTATTACTATGCTGGATGGTTGTACTACGGAACGCATTTGAGCATTCGTTGCTCGGATAGTAATACCATGCCAACATATGCAGATGTTGAGCGTTACGGAATCAGTATTTACAACATTTGGTTGGATTCTGTCTATGCCTGCCCTTCAGGTAAATCACAACGATTAATCATAATCCGCAGAGTGTTATCCTAATAGCGATGGTACCATTTGCAACGGACATGGTATCTGCATGCACGATTCCAGTATTGAGTCCACGAGATGCTTCTGTAACGATGGCCGAAAAGGTGATGACTGTTCGAAGAGTGTTGGTTTGTCCATGACGAATTATGTTATGATTGTGGATATCGTTGCTGTGATGATTGTTGTTATTACCATGTGAGCTTTAGAATGGTTGGGTTATTTGTAGTATCTATTTGGGTTGCAAGTTGCGAAAGATTAGACTGGATCCTGAGGCTGATGTTTCCCTTGATACAAAGTTCAACGAACTTGGATCAATCGCTTACACCCTTTAAGTACGCTGTTTAAGGATTTGTTGCCATTCCTTATTGTATCCTGTTTCTTGAATTCATGAACCGAATTTCTTTTGTTCGGAGTCTAGCCTACAGCTACCAGGCCTTGTCAATGAGACCTATGATGCGAATTCGAAGTTTCGCCACAGGTATTGTAGTACTAGAGAGGACTAACTATATAGAAGCAGAGGATGTAAATGAAAGGATTACAATGACTTCCGATTGTGCAAAAGTGGAAAATGAGTGCTCTTTTGATATGTAGCATATTCAGAAGATAGCTCAAAAGAAGAGCAAGTCACTTGATGATGTTCATTTGAGAATCCATGTGCAGTCCGGTGGTTGTTCTGGATTACAGTACAAATTCACAATGGATTACGATAAAGTGTATGACTACGACAAGTAATAGGTTTTCAATATCATTTGATACAAAGAGAGTTTATTGATTCTTCGGGGGCCCGTATTGTTGTTGATACTGTTTCTTTCCCGTATGTGAAAGGTTGTGTGGTAGATTGGCAGGATGATTTGGTGAGAACGGGATTTACAGTAGCGAAGAACCCTAATGCTGCTGCATCCTGTAGTTGTGGAACATCATTTACTGCTAAATCGGATAGTCGTTATGACTAATAAGGTGTTTTGCTTCGAACAAACAAATGCACCATTTCATCTAGCAGTTACCATAGGATTCACTTTCTTACCATTTCAATATCTTCATCAATGCGATCATCAGGCATCGTTACATGCATCACTTCTTTCCCTAACTTGGATTTGTCAAGGAATGCTGAAGCGATATGAGCTGAATCGGATTTAATGTAACTACTCTTCAACTCCATCTTCTGTCCTTACTATGCAACTGCATCGCAGCTTCCATTTTCATTATCCCAAATAACGAGATGCCGATGCTGCTTTCCCGATTTCGTAGCAATCTCAAGAACCCCCACTCGTTCCAACCATTCTTCCATATCTTGACGACTGATTGAATGTGAAAAGTTATGAATGTACACACGATTATTTTGGCAATCTCTTGAACAATCACGAGAACATATGCTTTTTGCTCTGTATTTCAAATCAAACTTGTTTCTTATTGGTTCTGAGACAGGGAAAGCAATTTCTTTTGCATACCTTACATAATCTGTAGAAACAGCTTTCGAAGGAACTGGCTCAAATGAAGCAAACGCGATGTAAGAATCCATACGAGCAGATTTTGAGATGGGTACTTCCTCCGTTAGCTTGGTGGACACTAGAGAAGATGTTCTGGAATTCCTCCTTGAATCCGAGTAACTACTAGGCTCTTCGGATGCAATACAATAATTACAGGTTAAGCATGAGACACGATTGACACCATTGTAATGATTACACTCTGGACACTTCCATTCATCAAATATACCTGTTTCATCTCTAATTTCAAGATATTTCTAATTCTTACCTGGATCTATCCGAATGTATTCATTCTTTGGTATATGACAATATGAACAGTACATAGGATTCCTTGTATTGGTATGCCTGCAACTGGAACAGATCCATTTCAGAGTAATGTTCTTTTCACAAGCACATGTGCGAACAAATGCCATTTTAATCCGTTCATTCATTGACGATTCCGATGAAGTCTTCTGAACTTGTTCCGTCAACGGTTGCATGGAGACTACTGGTTGCGGCAATACAGGTCGATATCGTCTCCTGCGGTACATCCAAAGAGATAGCAATAAATCAGAACAAGAATATGTGTTGGAACAAACAAATCACTCCTCTTCACTGTCGCTAAACTCCTCACGATCTTCCTCATACTTTTCCACTTCTCGGATATCTTCCACTAATTATCAAGTCCTCAAATCTTGCATACCCTCAGTTTCGTTAACTTCTTTGAATCGTTTCACACGGTTGCGATGCTTTCTTGATTTCTTCTGATCAGGATCGCGCTGTTTCTTTACAAGAATCACATCAGGAATACTATCAGGCTTTTTATTAATCGTACAATTATTCTTTACGTCGTATTTATCCAACTCATCGCAATTCCACACAGTAGACCGCATATCGTAACCTAGTACCAAATCACCCGCTTGAAGGATATTTCCGAGGTGCGAACGAACAATACAACTTGAATCGGAGACACCAAAGTCATCAGTTCGAATGACCTCAATATCGGCCAAGAGATATTTCTGTGAATCTTCTTTATTCTTTCCATATTGTCCATTAACTGGAACCACATCCAACACAGTGAATTCCTTGAGACCAGAAGAAACAAGGAGAGATGTGAAAGGGTACTTTGAATACATTAGCGAAGAGACTGAAATAATCTAGAGTTCAAATGAAGAAGGGTCCAATACCTTAGCAGTGGAGGGATGAATAAATGAAAGTGATGTGCTGATTTTGTTGCAAACAACAAGAGGGAGTGAAAGTTGATTTGCACACCCCTTTGGTAATAATACAAGATCGTCTTTACACACAGGAGAGAGTTCGATGTAAAATTGATGTTCAAAGTATCCAATATTACTTTTCAGATCTTGATATTTCAATTTCATACTTCCTTTAACACTAGAATCAAAGAAAAGGAAAGGAGGTACATGCACATCACCTGAGTTTTGATGTATTCGACGAATTGCTGAGCTTCAACTCGCTTTGCAAAGTAAAAATCCAGCCCACCATTTACAATCTACATTAATATCCCTCCATATCCTCACTTGAACTCCAATACTATCAGAATGTCTTCCCGTATTTACGAGATTCTGCTCAAGCCAAAGAAGAGTCCGTTTATGATCAACCTAGGTCGAAAACCACGACAAGTTCTACCTTCTGGCGAATCTTGACGATTGCTTCCCATGTATTTTCCGTTTCCAATTTGTAGCATTCATCACACAGATGCATGACTTGAAGAAAGGTTACGCGTGTTTTCCCCTACATAAAAAAGACGTAGTTGAGATATACGATAATACTGAATCCATTTCGAATTTCCTTTTTCAATTCCAACTCGATAATGATACGATGACTATGAGGTTCAGTCCAAATGAAATGTGCATCCACCAATTCATTCTAAGGATAAAGAGATGTAATTTAACTAAACCTTATTCAATCCTTTGATCATCTTCAACATGATTCCCAGCTCTTCGACAGATTCCCTTTCAACTTGAACCCAATGCTTTGATGGCGTCAGAATTCTTACTAATCACCAACTCTTAGGATATACCTATTGCATTGTTTACAGTATGTAATTGATATTTCGGGTTCAATTCCTTCAGCAATGTTGGTGTTGTTGATAATACAATCATTACACATAGAAGCTCCACTTCCGGGAATGTCAACTCCACACAAACAACATTTTCTATACATTATCGAGATATACAAGTCGTCTACACTGTACACAAACGATTATCCGGAACAAGACTCATAAAGTTAAGAAAAGAATGACTTTCGAAGTTGAAAGAATGTTAGGATTAAAGTTGTTTTCTAAGAGATGAACGATGACTTGTCCAGATTCATCTCAGGTTCGTTCGGGTTGCGCTGTGTTTGAATTGTCTATAAATAGATTCACAATTTGGAATGAATACTGGGAGGAATGATGCTTCTGAAAAGATCCAGTGGCAAGGTATTGTTAGTTTGATGTTCTTTCTAATGATCAGAGTCAACTTTGAAGGAATTGAGATTGCAATTGAATATTTGCTTCACACAGTCCGATAAACATAGTCAACGCGATTCAGTCCTTCGAATTTGCAGTTTAGTTGATGGAGAAGAGGTTACAAGTGATTTACTCACAAAAGCCTGCCAAGAACAGTTGATGGCACTAAATTGCACGGCTTCATTTTTGGAATGTTTTCGATTTTTTCTCTTCAACAATGGAATTCAAAAGTTACTTTCTAAGGTAGATTCTGATTTCATCTTTTATTTTAGTTCAGCTCCTTTCGTCAAGTATTGGTGACGTTTACTATTGATTCGATTTGCTCCTATTCTCCTTCTTCTTTTTGTAATGCACGATCGAACAATTCTGCTATCAGTGAACTCCAAATCCTCCTTTCTATCGTTCACATATTACTTCGTAACTATTCTCTCTCTCAATCTGATAAGGAGTATTATTCTCACTCTCACCTCATCTTCTAGTCGATTAGTTGATGCTCTCGAGTTGTTTATTCGCTCTTCTACTACATCTTTTCTTATCCCTTTTATTTGTTCCTGTTGCTCTTTGGTGATCAAGCTTTTATCGCTTCCACCACTTCATTGGTCATCAATTCAGTTCACTGATGATTTATTCGTCATCTCAATTCGTATATTAGTCTAATTGACTCAATCCCTAGTTTATGTCCAAATGAAGTCAAATATGCTTCAGAATACTGTCAATAATGATTTTAATTCTGTTGACACCGTTTACAACGAAATAATCAACCATTCATTCAGTTGTTGTTCTGAACTTGTTCAACACTTCGATCTTCAAATATGGCTTCTGTTACTTCGATTACTACCTTCAACAATTACCCATCTTCAGGAATCCACACTTCATCAGTTCGTTCATTCTACATTGGAAATATCTGTTAGTATGAGTTCATTTAACGATCGTGATGGACTTTCCAAGCAATTTTTCACTACTCTTGTTGAACAGAGTCCGAGTCTTCCATTTTGTTCATTTCATTTTATTCTTTCATTTCTTTTACATTACCAAGGCTTAACAAGTAACATTCCTTCATTCATCCTGATTCTGCTTCAAAAGCAGCCTAATCTACTTCAAAGTGAGGAATGTCAACAGATTTTTAAGTTTACGCTAAATTTGCTCACTCATCTTTAGGTTCCTTCTCGAACAAGTGTATTCTGCTCGTGTGAAGAGTGATTATATTGATTTACTGAATGCACTTTTGAAGCAACTGAATCCGTTGATTGTATTTCTTTTTCTCCTCATTCACTTTTAGTTGGATCGACCCATCTTGATCGACCTACCTCATTCTTTACTCACTGAGTCTCAAATAAATACTTTGAAGGGATTTCTATTCCTTTTTCCAAATATAGCTGTAATTCGAGCATTCCTTGATTCTTATGTTTAGAAGAGTTGGCTTAAAATGAATCATTATGACTATATTCGGGGAGTTATCGATCCCTTTTTATTGCCTTTTGTATCTCCAATCACCGATTACCTTACATCTCTTTCTCTTTTCAAGCAACACTTATTGTTGCATGTTTTCACTCTTCTACCCCTTCAACATCCAGAATTCAAAGATTATGCTGAAATATGGGAATCCATCAATTCTTCTAGAATCATTCCTTCTACATCAGGAATCATTCCACTATTATGTCTGCGCGGAGTGTATGCCAAAGACCCTTCAGAATCGCGATTTCTCGAGGTATTAATAGATACAGGGATTGCTCCGAATAGTGAAGGTTTTGAGGAATGTAAATAATTAATGAATTTTAAATGTAGATAATCAAGAGTTAATTTCATTTATTCATACACATCCCTTCATTTCTGGGATCAATTATGTCTTGGACAAGTCTCCTTCCGAGCATAATGTATTGATATTAGTGACATTGGTAGAGATTTTAGGGACATCTCTTCTTCAATTGGTCAGTGATGAGAAAACAGATCATTTCTAGGAATTGACAAAAATAATTAGGATATTTATCTACCTGATAATTGTTCATATTAGTGGAGAGGGAAGGATCCGTGCTTTGGCAGATCAAGCCATCAAGAATCTACCACTTTGTGTCATCAACCAATTCCAGAATTCGTCTCTTTCTTTCTCATCTCTGAATACTATTTATCAAGAAATCATTGAATCGATTAGAATAACTCCCGATTCCAGTTTAACAATTGATTTCATTCATGAGACTGAATGGATGGCTTTATCGAGAGTACAGTCAGGTGGTTGGAATGAATGGATATCCAGTGTTACAATCACCCGTTTATGCTATCCAGCCGAACGAATCTTTAAGAGCGGAGTTTGTTTGTGGTTAAAATTGAGTAGTGCAAATACTCTTTGGAGAGTATCAGGAATTATGTCTAATATCTTTGGTAGTGTGGCTCTTAATACTCTTACTCCTACTATTGAAAGCCGTCCTATAGATAGTGCTACTGATGCTAGCAATCCGGCTGCCTCCATCAACAATACCATTCCGGCTATAGCACAGTTTCTTCTTCATCATTGGGACGATGATGCAATCCCACTGTCTTCTTTATTATTTCGATTATCGTATTGTCAGCTCCTATCTCTTACATAGATTGGATATGGAACATGGATGTGACATTCCTGTGGAGATATGGGAAATCCTTCCTTTAATTCTTTGTAAACATTTTCGATTAATTGCTGTTACAAGTGGACAAGGAAGAAATGCACTTGATGTGAATGAGAATCAAAAGGAAGTAATTCCCGCGGTAATATCAATTACCTCTGAAACAAGGATGTGTGAGCGATGGTCACTGTGTGGTGAGTAAGGATGAATGATGAATTGAACCATAGGATTGTTAGGAAAACCGCACTTGTGAGTGGGAATTGTAATGGAGTAGAAGGAATGATTGAGAATGGACTGAATATTCATTGGGAGATTGTAAGAGAGTGTTTGAAGTGTATTACAGGAATGTGTATTCGTTATGAGAATGATGAGGAAACCAAGAGACTAATCCTATTACTGATTGATATGAGCTGGAATACATTACATCAAGGATTATTGCTTTGTGTAGGTATGGTATTGAATGATGAATTCTAGTTACGACAATCTCTCATTCAATTATTCACTCATTCATTCAGTCAAACTCAAAATCATCAGTTCATGGAGTCAATGATTCAATCAATTATTCACTCTTCACGAACTGTATCTTTACCCATTATTCGACGTTCTGGAGGACTCCCGTTCGTCTGTTATGCTCTCATTAGTGCTTTGCAAAATGTGAATTACTCACGGTTATCTGATATTGTTGATATAATTGTCAATCATGTCGCTGAAGACTCAAATGATGATTTGCGAATTGTCCATGATCTGAATATTGTCAAAGTACTCATTTCCTCTCCAGACTTCACGCATCTCTTACATCATCACTACTTGATGTTACTAAAACGATGTTTGATTTATTTAGATTATTCTAAGTATATATTTCGTTTTTAGTTATATCTAGCTGGAATGTCAAATCAGCTGCTTCGCAAGTTTTGGCAGCAGTGATGAAACGTATCTTTAGAGCGCGACGAACGAGTGGAGAGAATGAATGTGCGAATCGAGTGAGTGATTTGGCCGTGAAACTGGAATTCCCTGCTTTAGAGGATATTCTATATTCTGTTTTATCAAATGCAGATGAGTCAAATCAACGTGGTGTATTTGCAGTAGGAACAGGGAACTCTTTTGATTGTAGACATTGTTAATCTATGAACGAGTGGTTTGTCATTGTCAACAGGAAAATCGAAGAATGTTGGACCTTCTATTTCCATTTGTATTTCATAAACATTACTTGGTTAGACAGGCTGCTTGCAGAGCAATTCCCGCGGTCCTTCCGTTATCTCAGATTCGTATTCATTTACGTGTGTTGCAACAGGAACTGTTAAGTAGTCACTCTTCTAACACTCTATGTGGTCTATTGGAATTGGTACGAATGAAAATACAATATGATATAGATTGAAATGTATGTTCGTGTTTTAGTGAGTGGAAACAATAATAAAGATATCGAATTATGTATTTGTGTAGCAATTCCTATCTGTAAGATGTATGCTGATTCAGCTATTGAAATGGTATTATTGCAGTTTTGGACTCATTTCATAGATTTCCCTCCATGCACTTCAGATTCTTGAAATCGCTGTCCATCGAGAAACCGTTGAAGATGATGCTGTACCCTCTTTAAAAGCTCAAATCATCCCTTCACCACTGAATGAGAAGTTAATTGAGGTGTATAAACAAGTATTGGTTCCACTCTCTTCAAGGCATTCTACTTGTGTTCAGCGAACAATGAAGGCAATTCTTCTGCATACTACCATGGATAAGTCGCAATTGGTTCATTGAAGTGTTTGTTATCATGTCCTTTGTTGCTAGAGTTGCGCCAACCCTCTTCAGAAGAATTCCTGCTTCAGTATTCACGAGAAGCTTTGGAGGTAAGTGTTACAGAACAAATGACCATATCAGTTGAGTTTTCGATCCATTCTGTTGCTGATGATGATACTGTTGAGGTAGAAGCCGAGAAAGGAAGTACTCTTCTTGATGTTTGTCAGGATAACTGCGTTGAAATTACTGGTATTTGTGATTTGTTTCTCTTATGTCCAGCTGTTTGTTCAGGAGGTGGTAGCTGTGGTAGTTGTCATGTCATTCTTCCTAAGGATCTGTATGATACTGTGGCACCTCCAAATGACCTTGAAAAGGATCTCCTAACAAATGTCGTATTTGGTGTTCAGCCAACGTGATATATGTAACTTGTCCCTGAATCATAGTTCTCGTCTTGCATGCAGACTGAAGATTGATGAAAAGTACGCAGGCAAGATTATTGAAGTACCGATGCCACTGTAAGGGGATTTCAAGTTATTGTTTGTTCGAAATTGTATTGAACGTTCTAGTAAAGTAAATTCTATACATAAAACCTCTTCTTATTCCCATTAGGATTACTGAAAGAGGAATAGTCATTGCTAATACACTTTCAACCTCTCCTTCTTTCAATTGTTAGTCCTTTTCAGCGGGTATTTGATTCTTTCTCTAGTATCCAACCGCGGGGATTTAACGATATGGTAACAGCTCATAGAAAGGGTAAATGATTCCTAGTTTTGGATGGAGTACAGTGGGAGCAGAGCAAAATGATCCTGATACGGTCAATAACCTCTTGTTTGGACATATCGAAGCTACTCCTAGTTATTTGGATTTATTTAATGAGCAAATGGACGACTCATCATCATTAGGACTTCTGGGAAATTCAAAATCCGATGAGACTCCTATGTTCAATCTGGAGAACGCTTTACCTTTAAATGATAGTATTCAAATTCCCAGAACGGACTGTAGGGTTTTAAGTGATAGTAATAACTGAATAGCGTTGGCTACTGCTAGCTTTCCTGTAGAAGAAAGTATGAATCCTGAGAACAATAGCTTGAGTTCAGAGTAATTGTTGTAGTTTTATTTGAGGAATAGAATCATGGGTCCTGAATTACTTCCTCAACTACCTATATATCCACCGGAGATGAATTTAGATACCACTCTACCTGGTTTGCAACTTCCTGTTCGTGCCCCTACCCGAACAAATCCTACTTCTAGAAAGCAAAGTAGTATTTGAATTATCGAGTAAGATAAAGTTCACAATTCCTCCGAGAAAAGACGTGTAGAGAGGATGAATCAAAAGATCGATGAATTGTATCATATTATCACTGTAATAAATTTAACTATATTCGAATTATAGTCTACAGGAACAATCATAAACAAAAGCAAGATCAATGTTCTGATGGAAACAGTGAAGTATATTCGTCATCTTCAGAGCCAAATACACAATTTGCGTGAACAGACTAAGATCGCAGAAGAGAAAGCAAATCGACGAATGGATCAGATGAATGAAGTTATTCAAAGTCAAAAAATCAATTATCACGTTCTTTTTTTGCAGTCACCGGTTCCAATGGCTATTTTAAGCACAGACGGGCAATTTGTTGATGCAAATAGTCAATTCTGCTGGTACTCTTTTTCATACTTTTTGATGATTAGTTTGACCAGATCAACACTGGACACACTTAAGACAATGACACTCTTTCGTTTTACTCATCCAGATGATTTGCCTTGTGCTTTTGGGCAAGTGGTTGGAATGAATACTGACATATAGAAGTTACTCATACATGCTTCACAGCAAACTAGAATCTCCTTCTCAGTGTATTATTCGTCATTGTGTGATTGGAGGGAGTATTCAGCCTGTTTATTTTTCTCTTACATTGATACGTGATAAGCATAATTCCCCTAGTGGATTCGTCTGTACAATTCTGCCTGTGCTTTCTTGTGACTGTACAGGAAATTGCAATTCTAGGTAAGAATGCGATATTGGAATAAACGCTCTAGTCGGCATTGTTCAGGTCAGTTGAAGAGTCCTCAAGGCAATTACTATTTGATCTGTAATCCACCTGAGACGATTCCTTGTTGTTCTCAGTTAATAGGGGCAATTTCAGGCGAAGGAGAGTGCGGGCATGGTTGTTGAGTCTTTCTTGTTTTTGTTTGACACCTTTGTTGGATCGCGGGCTTTTTTACCTCCAAACAGAATTGTTAGAATTGAATTAGATTTGTGGGGTTGGAAGATATGAAGGTGAAAACGATTGAAATCGCATGGCATCGGCGACCGGAGGCAAACCATAACGATCCTGTCCTCTCTGTCGACTTTCTCGATGACAGTGTCTTTGCAACGGGTGGAGGTGATCATGAAGTGAAAGTATCAAATTGGTTGGTAGTTTCAGTAGATAGATTTGGAGATTGAACACAACAGGAGAAGAACCCGTTGTTGAATATTGTTGCTCTTTAAAGGGACATCAGCAATCCGTTAATGTCGTTCGTTTCTCTCCAGACAGTAGGTTTGAGTGAGAAGAGTTATTGAATAGAGAAACTACTCGCTTCAGCGGGAGATGGTTACTGCGATGATGGTTACTGATTTGTAGATGGCTGTATTATCATCTGGGGTCTACGTGAGAAAGTGTGTTCTAGTTGGAGTGAAATTACAAAAGAGAACTGTTATTGGAAAAAGAATATCCGGTCAAGTTGATTTGGCTCAGTCACATCTAGTGGTCATGCAATGGATATCTATGATATTAGCTGGTGTCCAAACAGTCAATTCCTTGTAAGCAGTGGTACGGACTCCAACATAATTATCTGGGGAATTGATGGTACTCAATATACTCGTATTCATGATCACACTGGATATATTCAGGGAATCGATTGGTCTCAAGACGATATGAACATTATCAGTGTAGCCAATGATCGTACTGCTCGTGTATATAATTATTCTAAATTTCCTGTGAATACGCGTCTCCAAGTAGATGACTGGAATACAATCCGACCATTTCGTGAGGAGATTCGAATTAGCAAGAATCTTGTGAACAATAGACCTTGTAAGTGTTGAGAAAGTTGATATAGATGTAGTAAATTGTAAAGCTGTGTTGAAGCGAATGCTTTTTTCGTCTTCAGCCCCAGAGTCTGTTGATATCCAAGAAACACAAGTCCAGGAGAATCAAGAAGTCCAAGAGTCTGGAGAGTCTCCTGTGGAAGTAGAGGATGATTTTGCTGCTGTTATCAGCACATCAGACACACCGATTGTTGAAAAACCAAAGAAAGAAGAAAAGGGCGGTGCCCGCGGTTTTTTCATGTATTTGGGAGATACCGTTCCTTCGTTTTATCGTCGTCCTCATTCCTCTCCAGATGGCGTACTGACTGTAATCCCTTGCGGTACAAGAAATGAGGTGATATTTGATTCAAAGGAGTGTATCTACAATCAGAAGGTTCAGTACCTCGAAATTGTTCATATATGTATTTGAACGGTATTTGGGAGAAGTAAGCAAGGGAGATGTGAATGAGACTTAGACCCATTGCTTGTTTTCCTGTTTTTAGTTTTCCTACAGTTGTTGCTCGTTTTTCAAATACTCTTTACAAGCGAAAGGATAACGATCAGAATATCATGGCAATGATTGACTTACCGTACGAATTGAGATGTGTTTATAGAATAGTTATTATCATATTTTTGCAGTAACAACAACAGAGGAAGTATTTGTATATTCAACACAATCAACTACACCTTTGTTTTACATATCGAATATTCATTATGCTCAGATCTGTGATTATGCATGGTATGATTTGATTAGTGAGGTGATTAATAGGAATGCCTCTGGCACTTGTGCTTTTACAGTGTCATCAGATGGGTATTGTACGTTAATTCAATTCGAAGAAGGTGAATTAGGGGAGAAACTGTAATCTTTGATGTTTATTAAGATATATGTGGATGACTTACACAATTTCATTAAAAGAGAATTTATTCATGCAGAATTCCTCAGACGATGATGTCGAAGTTGTTTACGATGAGGAATACGATCCTCAACGAGAGGAAGAGCTGAAACAGGAATTAGCTGCAAAGCAGGGTTCACTATCTGGATACTGGGCACGTACGACTGTTTATCTAATTTTATTCATAGAATGCTTCAAGCAAAATGCTGGTAAGTATTGGCATGACTTTTACAAACGAAATGGAAACCGTTTTTTCAAAGACAGGCATTATCTCGATATTGTATTTGATGAATTGAATGTCTTGGAGAAAGATGGTGTGAGGAATCAATGGAGGAAATTCATTACTAGAAGAAACAGTTGACACTATTGGAAGTTGGCTGTGGAGTTGGTAATGCGTTTTTCCCTTTGTGTGATAAATACCCTTCTCTTCAGTTATATGGCTGTGATTTTGCCAAATCTGCAGTTGAGATCATACGTGTAATATTTTATTGTTATTGTAACTATAGAACCGTGATGAGTATGATGAATCACGAATGACCGTATGGCAAGCGGATTTAGTGAAAGATGATATCTCTAGTCGACTCCCAGAGGGAGGATGTGATGTTCTACTCATCATGTTTGTCTTGTCAGCAGTCAATCCCAAAAATATGGATGCATTTATGGACCATGCCGTACAAGTGGGTGCTTCTTAGGACTTATGAGTTAGGGATTGAAGAAAGGAGGTGTATTACTGTTTCGAGATTATGGACGTTATGACATGGCGCAGATTCGATTCAAATCTAACCGAAAGCTCGAGGAAAATTGGTACGCACGCCAAGATGGTACATTAGCCTATTTCTTTGAGTTGGATGAAGTGGATAGCTTGTTTCAGCGCCATGGATTGAAAAAGAGGAAGAATGTGACTATTCGTCGTTGTATTCGCAACAGGAAGACGAATTGTGAAATGCATCGTGTTTGGATTCAGTCAATTTATGAAAAGGTATCACTTGTTTGCAAAGAACCAACATATCGGATGAGACTAGATAGATACAAAAACAAATAGAACAATTAATGAGGTTTAGGGCGACATTTCTCGCATTGTTTACGACAATAATCATACGACTTCTTACTCCAATCCACTACTTTTCGCCAACAAAGTGCGGACTTTTCTTTTACAACTTTCCAGCATGTACCAGATTTTCCCTTGACAGAGGTCCAACATCCTTTGGACTTGTCTTTGACTGAAGACCAACACCCTTTGGACTTGTCCTTACAAGAAGACCAACATCCCTTGGACTTGTCTTTGACCGAAGACCAACACCCTTTGGACTTGTCTTTAACAACTACCCAACAACCATTTGTACTCACTGAAGAATTATCGAATAAGTGATCAGCTGAGTTCGTAATCAGAGCAAAGCGAATATACTTCCCATTCTTCCTAATGAAGTTATAGAGATTTGAAGTTTCTAAAGAATGATTCCAATTCATAATACCTCACGATCTGAAGTTAATAAGGTTACATATCTAAAAGGATGCCAACCAAAAGAGAAGGTGGTTAAACTAGGAAGATCTAACTCATATTAATCTATGGATTCTTACTCTCAAGTCGAATCGTTCCAATACACTGGAAGGAATGATCACCTCCTTTGAGTTGAGTTAGTGACGGAAGATCTATTGATTATCAAGGATCTGAAGAATCACTTTTCAACACCAGATGATTCTGGAAAGTGAATGGTTTCTCTCCAATCAAACGGTGATCCTCATCTCCTCGTAAGGCATAATCACCCAACTGAATGGATTCTAATTTAGGTAAATCTAAATAAAGAAAGAAGAGATGATGATACTTTCAAAGATAGCGAAATGACAAAAACAAAAAGCTGAAACGCGAAGATTGACAGCTCGGAGAGAAGGAAGATCTGTAATGATTACTCACACTTCTCATTCTCACTTTTCAGTTCAAAAGATCGCGCGAAACAGAAACACCACCAGCCCATCGTAATCGATTCAAGTGATGGGAGATTCTCAAGTTCAAATATAGCATAGTCCGAGAATGAATAGTCTCCAAACTCCAATGATTTTAGTTTGGGACAATTCACAATCCGACATACTCGATCCCGTCTCACATCTGTTTCCTCATTATCTTTGTTCAGAGTAAAGCTTTTTGAACCAATATTCAAATGCTCCAATTCAGATAGGTCCTTTAATTCAAATTTAGAACAGTGACAATAACAGGAATTACCAATATCGATACGACGAATATTACCTGTCGAGGTTGAGTCAAATACTTTCTGATTTGGAGTGTTAAATGAATAATCCCCAATCTTTAATAACTCGCCTGGTAAACACCCTTGATCCCAAATACCACTTTTTACCACATTTCCATTTTCATCCACTTCTCTTCCTTCTCCATTTCGTATGCCGTCTTTCCACTCTCCAATATAAAGAGGAAGAGTCCCTTTATATTCTGTACCATATCCAGTTCGATGACCATTCTCAAAATGTCCTACATACAGTGCAGACTCACCATCACTCTGATATTCGGTTCCTTCTCCTTTACGGAAATAACCACTTTTCATGTCACCTCCATAACCACCTTCATAAGACCGTTTTCCGTGCTCATCATACTCAATCATTGTTTCTCCATTCAATTCTACAAGAACCCGACTCAATGTATTCGCATGATACTCACACACACGGGAAACGCGACCGTTCTCAAATTCATAACACTTTCCTTCCTTCTCTACATTCAGTGCATCATACTGAGAAACACTGACAATTTCCTTTCGTTCATCAATCTCCTGGAAGAAACCCGGCATCTCTTCCACACGAGGATGGATCAAAAATCCGTGTTGCATATCACCGATATAGGGACCGTCATATACAATACAATCTGAATCGTCATAAACAATCATCTTGTCATCATGAAACTCATGAATCTTCTTTCTCTCACCATTCCTATAAAAGTACTCAGTATCCAATTGGTTGTTAATAAAAGTATAACATATACCATTCTTGTTTTTCAACTGTGCATCATATTGAGCAATAGATAGAAGTTCTCCAGAGAGTTTCCTCTCTTCATAGAAACCAACAACAGTTTCACTTTTCTGAACAATAGAATAACGACTTCCACTACGATAGAACCCGAGCCAAATTTGTTCTTGTCGCTCATTAAACTCTTGAAAGGTTCCGTACTCCATACCTTTGCGTAATTCGCCTCTCAGGATGATATTGCCAAACTTATCAGTTTTTGTTACTTCTCCTTCTGGTTCTCCATCTATGTAACAAAACTTCATATACAACGTATTATTTGGCCTTAGGATAGTCGCAGGTCCATTCCGTTTCCCATTCTTCATTGTTACTCTCATCTTATATCCATCAAATTTTCCCTTAAATTGAACTGTTATATCTCCATTCACGGTATCATCTGTATTGACAGGGTCGATGCTTTCTGTATCAAAGTCATGTAGAAAACCTCGAACACCTGTCGAATCAACAAAAAGAGACACATTGTTCTGAACCTGAGCCATAGTTAATTATGGAATTTGTTACCCTATATTCTCTGGCTAATTAAATATGGTCCCTTATTTCTGTCCCAATTGTGTTCTGTATGCCCGAAACTTCTTTATCTTTCAGGACATAGTCACTAATAATAGGGGCCATATCATCGAATATCCCCTTATCTAGTAAAAAACTCAATCTATCAAAAGCCTTTTTTCTCCGACACTTGAGGAGAATAGAAACAGTTAGAGGTAGACAAGACACTGCTTTATCGATTTCAGATTTCGACTAGAAAATGGCATCGTGAACAAGCTTATATGGAACATCTGAAAATGCAATGCTAAATGGATGTCTATGTTATTAGGAACGATTTCAAAGCGTTAAAGGCTTGTATATTAGTGGAGGGAATCTAGTATCACATTTCGTTGATATATCGAATATAGGATATCTAACGGATTTGAGATAGGCTGAATGGAAATACTACATAAGCATTTGTCACAACAAACAGGGATATACCTGACCATTCAACAGTGATTCCTGTTCCTTCTTCTCCTTTCTCTTTGTCAGTATATGGAAGTATATAAACATCAGCAATCCAAGAATAGCAGCCGGTACAGACATCCAATAGGCATATTGAGGTCCAAAACGCTCATTCACTACTCCCAGCATATACTGAATGATCATTCCAACCATAGATTGAAGAGGTAATAAGCACGCAATAGGGATGGATGATTCTTTTCCCCAATAATGAGTACAGGCAATAACACAAGTAGGCCAGAATAAGGAAACGAAGAAACCTAAAAATGGGAGAATGTATAAACCCGTTTTTCCCGCCATAAAACCAATCACATAAATGCAAATACCCACCGGAATAATGATGTATTCCATTTTGAAAGGTCCCAACTTATCGGTGATAAAACCACCCACAAATCGAGTTAACATGAAGCAGAAGTAAAATCGAGAATTCAGAGTGGCTCCATCTTCATCTGTGAGGTGTAACACATCCTTTACATACATTGTGCCCCAACTTAATGTTCCTCGTTCTGCTGTAGCCATAAAATTCAGCATAATTGAACAATACCAAATAAGAGGCGAACGCAGACAGGACCAAACAGTGATTGAACTGTTTGCTTTTCTTGGAGGACGACGGATAGCGAAAGGAACGCACAGAACATAAAGTCCAATTATTGCAACTGGAATAGTCATAAATAAAGTGACTGCATGATAGGAATGTTCCGGCCTCAAACGGTGAATCCAACCAGACATTAATGGACCCAGGAATGCACCCAGTCCATACATTCCAGACATAATACAGTAGAAACCCGCAGGGTTCTTCGTGAAAAGAATAACAGCGAGAGCAGATGGACCATCATCCAACGTTCCTACAATACTTGTTCCAATAAACTGGAAAAATAAAAGCAACCAGAAATTACTGGTGAAGCCTGTACCAATACATCCAAGAATTGTAATCACAAAAGATAAAACAAATGGCGTCTTAAATCCAACATATTGTATCATGACTGCAGTGACACAAGCCCAGATGAGATAAGAAAACTGACCCATACTTTCGAGAGTTCCGTACTCCACATAAGTTAGATTCAAGTCTGATTTCATCAATGGATATGTTACAGACCTCATTGTGTCAACAAGTCCATTAGCAATAAGACAGAGAAACAAAGTTATTGTCAGAATCCAGAAACCACTTTTCGTCACTGTATTCTCTTTTGAAGGGGGAACTTCCACATCTGCAACAGGGCGGTTATCAGCAGAATCCATTGTGGTTTTCTCAACAGTACCTAGAGGATAATCACTCATTGATTTGGGAGTAGACCTTTAGAGGGTAATATGAACAGAAACACAAATGTGACGGAGAATAGTAATTTGGGGATCCCAAAACATACAATTTAGTTGTTTGTTCTTTGTGTAAAGGGGTAATAGAAATGATTGATAGATAATTCAATAGATGCCGAGACTATCGGTAGTAGCTCTTGCGTATCAGCTTATATTCATAATCGTTGCATCTGTTTTATCGTTTGAATTGTTTTCCAAAACTGGAATAACCTATGTGCGTCCTGTTCCTGGATTTGTAAAAGTGTCAGGTAGGAGGGAATTTGCGTGATGCAACATAGTTGAAAATAACAATATTGCCATTTCTAACAAACAACCACCTTCTCTTTCTGTGATAGACAGAATAAAGTCATTGTTTGTGAAATTGAAAAGTGATAAACCCTTTAAAATGACTAGTGAAGAAGATATGAGAGTGGGAGAGACCTCTGACGGTTTTTCTTCAGTTTCGAGTTCTTTACGTCAAGAGACCTCTTCGATAAGTCCTGCATTTCATGGTCATATATTTGATTTAAAGGATAAACCAACGTCCCAACAATCAGAGATGTACCCAGCAAACTTATTCCAGCCTCATTCTTCATCTGTAGTAAGTAATTCAGCGTCTTAATTTCAGGCACCAGCTAAATCTAAAGACTCTACTCAGAGTCAATTGGAGATGTCTCAGATACTTCAGGCTATCCACCAGACATCTACTCAATCAGAAGTAAGTACTCAGAACCAATCTGAGTCGTTTGTTCCTGAAGAACAACAAGTATCAGGTCTGTTGCCACTACATTCAGCATTACCACAGCAGAACCAGCAGCAATCAGAGCAGTTTCAACAATCAAAACAGTCTCAACAATCAGAACAGCAGCCCAATGAAATCCCTATTCGTACCTTCATACTTTGTCTCCTTATTAGAACGTTGGACTCCCAGTCGGTACAAATCACTTCTCGATGAATGTATTTTTAATACCCCTTACTCATTTCTAGCTCGTAAAACACTCACATCACCAACAATGGCTCTTTATCCATATTATGCTGTCGATCGTCAACCTAATACACATTACCCGTTCTTTCCTTGTTCTTTCTATATTCCTTAGAGTAGTATTTCCAGTACAAGAGCGAAAAACCGCTACCTTGCGAAACTATCCACGGAATCTGCCATCTGTATTCCCGCGGGGAGTTGTATATTATGTGTATTCCAATGATATCTGCCAACAAGGCACTAAATATATAAATGAAGCTCTGAAATACACAACAAGGCTGAAACAAATGTCTCCAGAGGTAGAGAGCAAGTGATGTTTCTGATTCTTAGTCGAAAGTTGCTCTGGTAACGAACTGCGATTTGTCTCTTGATTTATTTACTCTTTTGGATGTGGTGGTTCCTATCCATCCAAATGATGTGATGCATATTAACAAAGTCCAGTTCCAAACACGTGTTCTTTACAATGCCGATCCTCCATTTAATGTCTCCTTAGTGATGGATGCCCATGTACTGTTTTGTAATAATGATGATCTGGAAACAGCCTTTAATCTTTTCCAAGCATCTGATACAGATCTTGCATACTCCTCACGCATTCTGAATCAGTGGGTTACAAGTGGTTTTGCTGTTATGTATCGTCGAAATCCTACCACCCAGAAGTATTGGCGGGAAGTCACTAGAAGAATGAATGATAAATTCTCAGCCCTCGATGATCAATACCACATGAATGGTGTTACAAAAGTTATGAGAGAAAGTGGCGAGTTGAAATTCCGGTGGTTGAGTAACAATTGGTTTTTTGCAACCCATGGTGTGAATCAACAAGGAATATTTGCTGGAAAGTCAAACTGCTATCGTAGTAGTGTTTTGGTCAATGGTCGTATTCGTTTCATTCATGGAGGTGAGAATCAATGTATCCTTTTGAATGGCAACAATAACCAGTATGGATCACGAACGAGAACAGTTTATATTCCAGGAACTGAGTGCGAAGGAATCTACACACACAGCAAACTTGTATCCTCTCAGAGTGAATTTGATTCTCTTGTTGGAGAGTATCGTGCGCCAAATTTCGATTGGAACCTACTTGACAATGAGGATCCGGAGAGTTTATTCTGGTATGACGGGAAGTGCCATGTTTGTTGAATTCCCACGGGAATTTAGGAAGCGTCCAATAATCCACTTCCATCAATCACTACTTGAATTCGAATTATAGTCGCGATTCTTTCGTTACTAGGGAGTCTAATCTATGAATCAAGTTGCCTCCGGTCAGAATTCACTCATGTCGCAACAAATGCAAGGGAGTAGCAATACCGCTGGTAAGTTATGTTTTGAGATAGGGATCAGTTTTCTAATGCTTTGTAGATCACTTAGTTGTGATGCCGGAACAAATGCCTTACATGAGTAGAAATGACCTTATTTCATGATCTTTAGTGCCTCCAAATATTTCAATTAGTATGGGGAACGGGATGACAACGCAACGGACAAACCTGGTTCCGATGCAACAACAGCCAAATGGAATGAATATCATTTCCTATACAGATGGAGGAATTTCTCAGACTATTTCTGCAGACGGAAGTGTTAATACTACAATTAATCCCTCTGTTGTGACGTATCCGTTTATTACTGTATCTACATAAGGTAGTAGATCATATATAGAATGAAGGAATGACATTTCACCCTGATATGCCAATGAATCTTGTTGTATGAATAGTAAAACTGGTAAATGGATAGTCAATGGATCGTGTTGAACAAATTAATGATGCTCAGGACTACCAGAATCAGCAGCAACAACAGTATTCTTCTTCTACCCCAACAATTAGTTTGAAGCCCCCAAAACGTACAATGAGTGCTTATATTTGTTTCAGTCGAAAAGTGTAAGAATACGATATACTTACTGATGAACAGATTCAATGAAGTACGAGCAAGTATGCCCGGTCAGCCCAAGCAAAGTGAGATCTTCAGTGCAATAGCAAGCCGCTGGTCCAAAATGACGGCGGAGGAAAAGAAACCTTATGTAGATGAAGCTGCTGAAGACAAGAGACGTCGGAAACTTGAAGAACAGCGATACAACCATCTAAGAAGGGAAATTGAGAAGAATTATGAAGTTGGGAATGGATCGATTCTAAGAATGATTGGAACTCAGAATTGTCATAGTGCCATGAGAAACATATTCAAAGAGAAAGATGCATCTCATTTAGCGTGTCTTCTGTTATCGATGAATAAATTTGATTTGAAAGGGACAATTGACATTCTTCAGGATGCATGTCGATTGATCTCAACGGAGAGTGCTGTGAGAGATTATGATGTAAATAATGATAAGGCATTGATTGAGAAGGAAGGCGAGCTCCATGAAGAGCTTCAACTCTCAATGAGCAGTGTGAATTTCGCACTACCACTAACAGAGATGGAGTCATCTTCCTCCGCTTCAGGGTACTCTCCGGAATGAGGATTGATAACTAGGACACACTCCTATCGCTGTCCGGTGACAGGTTGTAATAAGTGAGAATATAAATATAGATTGATTTCCAGGGTGTTCAATTGGCGTAGTAATTTGAATGTTCATCTCCGAACACACGATACGCACCGTAGTAGAGACTTCATTTGTCCGGAACCTGACTGTGGTAAGGCATTCTATGATATGCAGCATTTGAAGCAACACCAACAGACACACAATCGGAGCACTGTACTCCTTTCCATTCTCTGTTCACTAGACTTATTCGTGCCCATTCCCTGGATGTAGCAAGAAGTATTCCACTCAAGGAGGTTTGCAGCTCCATATCAAGAGTCACCATCAGGTAATAATTACTCTTGTGGTTGATGTGTGCAGATTGATAAGAAGTATAAGTGTGATGTTTTGGGATGCGAGAAAGCATTTGTGCGAAGAACGGATTTGAAGATCCATAAGCTACGTGTCCACACTGATGTAAAGCCACATGCTTGTACATTTCCTTCTTGTGATAAGGTATTATTCTAGTGTATGAGCGATTTGTAGAGTTATGTGTCTTTATCAGAATTGAACCGTCATATGCAGACGCACAAGTATATGAACGAACAGAATGTTCCCAATGTTGTTATATGACTTGTTTGTTACTGATTATATGAGTTTGTTAAAGACAAGAGTGTAAATAATCGTAATCCATATACCAATAATTATGGAACTCCACCTCACCCCATCAAATACGATAGAGGGATACAACCATTCCCAATTTCTGGTAGCAACAAGGTCTCAATTCTAAAATCCTATTTCCTTCAATTTCTCACACAATGAGGCGTTTTCTACTCTGGGAAAACGGAGATAAACAAATGCCTAGAGAACCGCGGAATTGACCTATTGGAAAACGCTCATGCATTTCTTCGTTCATTTTGGTTGTTACTAACTTGTTGTTGTTTCTTTCTCTATAGAATGGAGGAGGATTTAAGGACAAGGAAATGCAGCTCGTGTAAACTTGTTTTGCCTTCACTTCTGTTTCGCAATGAAAACACTTCCTTCTATTATAAGACTTGTCTACCCTGTCGCTACAAGAAGAGACTGAAATACTATTGTTGTATTTTTGTGTCTGGTTTCATTTATAGCCACAATGTCCAATATACCCTTATACAAACGAGATCGTGGCGACTCTTTTACGGACACCGACTTATCTATTACCACTGGGGACAAGGATGACAGTGAATCGTCACATGAAACAATTCATAGCTCATCATCTCAAGATATTATTAAACCTGTTGTACCATATGCAAAATGGGTTATTCGTAAAGAAACGCAGGACTCTCATGCTTTTATTGCTTCTGCAGTCCTAAATCCTGTAACACTTGAAAGGTATGTCGGTAATTCAAGGAAATATTCAACTGTACCATAATTGTATGTCTTCTGATTTGTGCTTGTGGTTGTCACTACTGTATCTTCTATCCAATATGTTTCACTTATTTCATCTTTGTTTGAATTGTCCTTCTACTGAATATGTATTTAGCTTTGTTTGTTGCCGGTAACAAAGAAATGAAACTATAAACGACTTAATAACCAAGAAGGTGAACTGCATCGGCAATTAACGCCTTTCCGTGGACCGCTTTTGGTTTCTTTTCTTTCGTCTCTTTCTTTTCTTTCTTTTCTTTTACTCCTTTCTTCTCTGACGGTGATGATTTTGCCTTTCGCTTCAGTTCTACATTATATTACTCCTCAATTCATACCCAGACGGAGTCGACTTAAACATACTTTCAATTCCTTTTGCTTCTCCTCATTCACCTTATTCAATACAATTGGGGCATCATCAGGCTTCAATTTCGACTACAGTTATATACTCACCACAATCCTACAACAACTGATTTCCATACATTCTGATCCTCTTGCGACATCTTGCCTATCAATACATTAACCATTCGCTTTCCCGTAGAACAACTCAGAAACAGTCGCAAAAGCGTCTCTACAGGAAGCTTTAGCAACGGTAAACAAACAACACTGCAATAGGGATCATCGCACATCATGCCCTCCAAAATATACTGTGCGTTCGACTCGTTAATCTTGATTCGTCCTCCCTCCTTCTCCATTGCCAATGCCTTTTCAATAAACACCGACATTGTTTTCTCTTCATCTGTCACCAAATGTAAAACATGCTGCAAAATGGAAATCACACAGTTCAAGCAGGCTTCCTCATATGTATGAGTACGGCGACAAGCATTCAAGATTTGGAGCAAAATCCCACGGTTATTTGAATTGAATAAAATCTCTAAGTGATCTTGTAGGGTCTCAAATGCATTCTTCACCAGTGATTTATCAGTAATACGGGAAAGGAACATTTGAATAACATAATTGCTACGTGGATTACTACTGTATTCCACCAACTGGGACTGAACGCACGTACTAAAAAGATGATTGACAGTTTCATCAGAGCACCCTCGAATAAGCACTTCTGCAGAACGAGAACCATTGGCATCAATCATGAGATCTTTTAGAAGGCGTTGCGAACGCTCTTCATCTTCAACCTCCAGTAGAATATGCGCTAATTTCTCTCGTTGATCCAGGGGTAGATGAGCCATCAGGAGCTGAATGATGAAACAGCTGTATTTGTTTTTAAGCAAATATTCACGATCTGAAGGCTCTAGTTCTGCAATCCCGAAGAGAATCACACTTCGAGCTTCATCAAAGGCCTCTGTAAGAATTGGATTGGTCTATAAGTGGACAAAATAGAAAACAACTACTTTTGACTTTACAGAACCCTTTTCGGTGTGTTTCTTGATATCTCCATAACGATGGGGACAACCCATCAGAATGCATAGTAGATAGCGAAGCACATGGGAGCCATTCACATCTGTACAGATTATAGTGAGTTGACCTGAGATGCCTTCCACGAAAAGATTAATCAATGTGCTCAGCGGCTCAAGAGGTTCCCCGTCAGGTCGTTGTTGTAGTGGATTTGCTGGCTCATCCAATGACTCACTTAGATACTTATTTGCCTCCTGAAGAGCTGTTTGCATTACATGGGAAGCATATGTTTGAGTGAACATGTGGACAGCAAAATCTAATTCATAATAAAGAAAATCGACTTTCTACCCTTGGAGTACGATAAAAAGAGACGAATTTGATCTCGACTGCAACTTTCGAGAATCGACTGGATCACAAAGCTCGATTTCTTGTTCGATGCCAAACTTACTTCAGTACCCCGCAACTCTTCATTAATATTGTTGATCAGAATTTGCTTCTCATCAAGGTCCGAAGTATTATTCAAAACTCCTTGAATCTGTAAGATGTAGCGAAGTTCTTCTTCTGTTGCATGACGGGGACGTCGTGTACGGCTATGGGATAAGCACAGAAGATACAATCAGTTTACATCTTTTCTTCAGACATTGATAACAAACAAATGCATGTCGGTCCCATTACCAATTTATAATTATAATCATTATCTTGTTTAAAAGATGTCATCTACATTTCATCCATCTGTCTCCACTTCTACCTTCTTTCGCTTCACCAAATCCTTCAGAAGTAATTCCATCAACTCTTCTGGCATTCCGTAATACTCTACAATTCATCCCAGCACTACAGTCTTACCTTCATCACTGTATTCCATATCCTCTACCAGTTCATGAGCCTGAATCAGATTAGTCGTTCCCATGTTCACCAACTATACGTTAACTCCTATCAACAACATTTACACTGTCATAGATGATATCACCATACTCCGTCACAGATTTCCGAAGGATATATGCTTGAGAACGTTGTGAACTGCCAATCCAAAAAGCATGACCATGTTGTACCATATAGTCAATGATCCCTTGACGTAACTCTATAGGAGCTTCACCTACAAATCAATACGGATTATAACTACTTACGACTAATTTGCGGATTCGAAAACAAACGACAGCCTTGTAATGAAATGGTCCATGTCTTCTCCATCAAAATAAATGCTACTAGTAGATCTGCCCAAACTTTGTACTGCGCTTCCTGGTTCTCTTTTACTTGAACTCTTCAGTTAAAACATCACATCAAGAATACGAATATAAAGGTGGATAGGATTTTAATTGAACTGCATTTGTTGGATTCTTCCACGATGCCATTCTGATACTGTTTTCTGAATGAAGTAAAGAAAGATCCGAGTCCCGCGGTATTTGAAAGATGCTGGCGAATACGGAGCTTAATAAACTATTATTTCTGTTAAGGCATGTACGGGTATCGTCTTGCCTTAGTTCTACAGCTCTTGATGTGAGAATGAACAAAACTGATGAAGGATAGTCTTTCCTCTTCTTCTATTCCTTATTGGGAGCAAAAGACATATAGTTTAGGTAGTAAAATCAATCATGCCTATGTCATCAATGTTGGTTCTGAACTGGATTTGTGTTTTGTAGCTTCTTGATAAGCTTAATAGAGTTAACAACTATACAGACACATCGCTATCCTTTTTTACTTGTCTTTTGTCTAAAGAAAGTGTTGTATCGGATGAATAGATGTGTTAACACTAGATTAAGTGCACTCTGAGTGCTACATCCCTTTCAGTATTATATGGAGTAATTGCATTGATTCTGATTTTCTTTTTTCTTGTTTATATGTCGTTACGATTAACGAACTATGTAAGTTGTATAGATGTACCCCTATTATTAGCTTCCAACTCATAATGAAAGTCGGAAGCGGATTACCGGTTATGATAAACTTGACAAGCTCACCTATATTGTTGTGGGCTTTGTAAGTGGTTTTTTTTTAATTGTATTGGTCTTTGTCTTGGGTGGATATCTCAGTGGTTTTCTGTATTCCATGAGTTCTCAGATGAATTCTGCAGTGTCTGATATGAATCGAACACGTTCCTTTAATCAAAAGCTACTTGAGATCCATCATCAGGCCGCACAGAAAACCAATGAAACGAAACAGTGTCTTAAGTGAAATCAATTTGGGATCCTTATTTGTAGAAACTCTGATGTATTGCTGGAGTCCCAATTATTACTAAAGTTGATTGCGGAAGTATGTGTGGATGTGATTCATAACCCACAGTACCATAACTTATGGAATTCTGTTGAGAAATTACTAGCAGACAGCACATTTCCCAAGTAAGTCTAAAAAGAAATGTATACTGTTTAGTCGATGTGCATGGAACTGTACTATTTGTCCGTTTTGTGAATTTTACTCGAGTAAAGTCAGTACTTCATTAACTCCAATTCGTTCCACATTACAAGTATACAAACAAAGTGTAGATGTGAATGAACTCATTGAGAAATTTAGGGTGAGCTGTATCTAGAGGCGTTGAACTCAACAGATATGGAGATAATGAAGGAAACAGATCAAATTCTGTATATACATTCAATGAAAATAAACTATAGAGAATATAATGGATTACTAACTCACTTAATTGAGTTAATTGTCGATCTTTCTGGGAGAGAACATGTGATGTACGAATCATCATTTCTCCGCTGGTTACACATCAATTCGATTATCGATGTGATATTTGTGGTCCTCCCTACTGCTGTGGTCACGCTTTCGTTTGCCATTGACATCTCTGTTTCTATGTATAAATTCTACACACGGCCTGTTTCTTCAGCTATGTGTATTGTTATTTCTGTATTTATTTCTTCTTGATCTCATATTCAGACTATTCCTATAATTCTTGTTTCTTTTGTTTGTGCTGTGCTTCTCTTTTTCCAAGTCCCATTATTAAGTCTTTCTGCATCAAGTTGGATTCATTTTAGTGCTTTACTCCTAGATTGTGTTGTCATGTCATCATTCACACACATGTCATTCGTCCCATCATCTAAATCTGGCTTTTACTGTATACTTCTGTAAATTACTTAAGTATAGTTATTCGGGATTATGTATGTGATGTCTCAACTTTACAACAAATTCCATTCTATTCAAGTACAATTCAGCTACTCACTGAAAATCCTTATAAATCATCACACAAAACTGTGATTGAGAAATTAACTAGATCCCAGGATTATCTTGGTAATGTAGGGACAACAGTGATGTAATCATAAAGACAATCCTTCCCAACATCGATAGATTTGTTGAAGAGAGTGAATCTCATTTTACTAAAGTGTTCAAGCATCTTCAAAGGCTCATGTTTGAATCTGTTGGAGGAATTCAAATCTACGCTGATACAAGTCCATTTTCTGATTCTTAGTCATGCATAGTGTTGGCGAAATGTACCGAAGACGAAGTTTGTGATCCTCGTCACAACGGCAAAGGGCTTCAGTATGTTGAAAGGACTTATCAGAACCCCCTGTGTCCTGAACTGAATGAGATCATTCGAAATGAATGGTTAGCTGCTTGTATTATGCAGAAGGGCAAAACAGAGGCGAGTGAATGGCGTAATCAGATGGTTAATATCACCCAGCAGTTGGATGAGTTGAATATTAATATGATCCCTCTCATTCAAAATGTCCTTGTCATTTCTATGTCATTAATTTTATTTTTAGGTACACTTTCCTAATGTTTCATATTATTGTTTTTCGGATTTGGAGCGATATTTAAATGTATCCATGTCTTCAGATTGCGGACATGGAAATTGTGAATTTGTGAATAACATGATCTCTGAAATCACGGAATACAACTGTTCGCTCCTTTCATCCAATGTTCCAGTTTTCGTCCCTACTGACTTGTAGTTGGTACTTACAATTATGCTCAGTTCTCTTAGCATTATATTCTCATTACTCTATGTGAGTTTCTAAGAAAGGAGCTGATTGATAGGTTTCTGCTTTCTGTAACTTTTCAAAGCAGATTAATTATCGTTGTTTAGAAGAGGATATGCAACTTCGAGTAATGGCGATTGTGGAACGTAGTGCAAGTAGGATCAGTTTGTTGAAGTTAATAGTCAGAACAGAAAGAAGAATGAGAAATAGTTGTTTCTGTTTGTTTCAATAAGGTGCCAAAGTTGAGAACTTAACTGTTGACAAGCTAAGGTTTCGTTCATCCAATCACATTTGCCCAGATATAAGCCCACGTTTTTTCGATAGATAAGACTTCGAGAGAATCTACAAAGAAGTATTCTGTTTCATTTTGGAATCAGATTCTATTCTTACTCAGTTGGAAGTGTCTTTGCTTTTAGTGCTATTTTCTGCATTACCAGATGCATTTTGCTTTTATTAAGATGATATCGTTGTGCCTACTTTTTCTGTATAGATTCCTTTCCTTTGAATGAAATATAGTTGTGTTCTTGCTATTTGTGTAGATTCTCCTTCTCTCGATATAAATGATCTGTTAACAAACGTTTCTTAATTGTTTGGTGATTATGGCATAGAGAACAATTGAAGCATTTGACTTGTTGGAGTCAAATCGAATTGATGAGGCTGAAAATACCCTTAACAGTGTGTTAATATACGCGACAATATCAAATACAACCGTTTCCAAAGTCGAACTCTTTTTTTGAACTGAGTTGTAGAGTCTATTTTCATCACTGCGGTGGTCTTCATGGTACCGAATGCATTCCGTAATTGCCCGAAAGCGTGGAAATCTCCCTGCTGCTGCTGATTATCTTGAATCAGCTTGCTCAATTCTTGAATCCATCCCTGGAGTGAACGTAGGGTGATAGGGATTGCTAATAATCAGTAGATAAATAAAGTGATTGCCTGTCATTACGAACTGGTGTCATTGTTAGCAAATAGCGGAGAATTAGATCGTGCACTGCGTCTAAAATCTGCTCTTTTTGAGAAACCTTTCTTTGATAGTGAAGCTTGGGAACATGCTAATCGGCGATAGTATATGAAGTGAATTTGACTAAGAAATAGTTCTCATTTGGAGGCAAGGGAGCTTGTCTACATCAACCAACATATAGATAAGTTACTCCATATTACCTCTCTCTATCTCACTTCTCCCGCTACTTGTAACACACAGCTTCAACAATTGCTTTCATTATGTACTCCTCATTCTTTTTTCTGTAGTCTGTGCAACTTTGCTGTGAATGTCACACAGTCTTGTCAACAGTCGAAATGAAGATTGAATTGATATGTAGGGATATATCTTGTTTCAATCGGACCCGTCAATCTCTCTTCGAATTTATTCCAAATTCCTCGTTTAAAATACAATATGAAGTATTGTTCAAGATTGACATTCTGACTTCGATTCTTTCTTCTGTTCTTTCTGATTATACAGAGCCATTTGAACCATCTTCACATATTGTGCTCATTGAGAGAATAGGTTTTTCATTGTAGAAGATATTCTTGAGTGATGATAAGTAGAATTGCGGTAGCATTTAGTACAGTTTTGTTTTTGAATCGATCTGTTATCCTCCGTGCATGGTCCAAACCCTCAACTCCTCCTGATACTGTGGTGAAGGAGAGGAAGGCGAAGAGGAAGGCAAAGAAGAATTCTTTGAAGAGTGGAGAGAGTGTGAAGGGAGTGGAAAGTGTGAAGGGGATAGAGAGTGTGAAGAGAGTGGAAAGTGTGAAAGGAGTAGAGAGTGTGAAAAGGGTGGAGAATGTAAAGAGAGTAGAGAGTATAAAATCTGTTAAAGGGACAGAGAAGGTGATAAAAGAGGGAATTAAAAGAATGGAGAATAAAGGAAAAGCAGTGAAAACTGTGAAGAATCAGAAGATGGAAATGAAACCAGAGTCAGAATCCTGGAGAGTCCCAGTAGAATCAGTGACTGAAAAGAAAGAGAAGACTCAAGTCCCAGGAGTAGTGAAGAATGAAGATCGAGTGGAATCAGAAATAGAGAGAGTGATTCTAAGCAACTCCACAGATCTATCAAGCACTATAATCGAAGAAGTCACTGTTAACTATACCACTGAAGACGCTCAAGGGAAAGTAGAGATAGTGAGCACAGAGGAAGTCAAACCACCTTTGATTCAATCGGAAATGATTCATGATACCAATCTTCAATCTGGTACTCCTTCCACTGATGCAGAAGAGACAATCCCACTTCCTAAAGAAATCCCTAATATGTCAAATGCGCCCGTTGCGCCAATTGCGCCAATTGGAGTTGTACCATCCCAAATTCGATCTTCAACACCTTCATCGACTGACTCTAATCAGCAAGTGGATAAGATTCATCAAATACCATCACATTCACGAGAATGGCAGTCTGATCTTTCCTCTCAATTCTCTTTACATCCTCCTTCATTTCCTTCAGGTCCTGCTCAAAGAAGACCCCATCAGCACACTCCTCCACCTCAACCAGATGTACCTGCTAATATTCCTAAATTCCCACAGTTTTCGAGTTATGGTGTTACTTTCAGTATGCATTATGTAATTACCTCTCCCAATGATTCAGTATTTGTGTTGTTACGATCCTTACCTCCTCAAGTGGATTCTCAAGGGGCTGAACGAGTGATGGTCGGAAATCGAAGTATTTTTGGCTGGAAGTTGAGTCAAGGAGAGGATATGTGTTGGTCTCGAGAATTGATTATTGAAGTCGAGAATGGAATAAAACGGTCTGTCAGCACTCCGTCATTGATAGCTATGCGTAAGTGATATGATGAATGGTGATGAGTGATTGATGTGATGTGTGATGTGATGAGTGATATGATGAATGGTGATGAGTGATGTGATGAGTGATGTGTAATATGTAATTGATCGAATGAATTAATACCTATACAGCTTACTAACTCATTTAGATTCCTCAGATACAGAAATGTCTCTCTCCCATTTCCGTTATCGTTTTGCGATTCGTGTAAAACGAAAATATTCTTATAAATGGTATCTTAGTTGTTGGATTATTCGAGATCTCTTCTCTCTTCTTACACAATCACCTACTAATCATGTTCTTTTGCCTTTAGATCAGCCTATATTTCCCTGCATGGCTGGAAGTGATTCTAATATACTTGGTCCAGAGTGTAATTCTGAAGATGAGATAGTCATGAGTGAACAGAATACTATTCTCAGTGTCTCATCAGCAGCTGAACTCAAATTAAAACATCACCAATCAATCTCACATCCACGAGAAGACATGAGCCATACTCGAACGGCAAGTGCCTTAAGTGAACAGTCTGGAGGTTCTTTGATGAGTGTATATAGTAATGAAGAGAATTCTGAGGTGACAAATATCCCCTCAATTTCTGGAAATGTACCTGTACCGCAACCTGTTTTATATCCTTTTGTCATGCCCTATTCCATGCCTGTTTTCCCTATGCCACAAACAGACATGAATTCTGACCGTGATTCTGGTGAAGGTACTCAAACAGGATATCCTTTAATGATCAATCAAATGCCAGTAATTCCTGTATATCCTCAAGGAACTGATATGAATGCTAATTACATGTCGTATATGAATCAGATGGGACTAATGTACTATGCACCAGTGCCTATGAATTCTGTGGTAAATGAACAGACTCGTATTCCTGATCAGGAAACAAAGAATCAATCTGTATAGTGTATTTCGTGTGTTTGTTAACAAAGAAGAGAGAGAGGTTGAAGATTAAAAGGACGATTAAGAAGAACTCCATGCTCATCGTAGTGAAAGAGGCTTAAACATCGATCACAGAAGAAGAAAGGAGAAGATGAAACAAGTACATCATTCGTTACACACTCTGTAGCTTCACGAACACCACAAACACTACAATTCTTGTGATAATCGATTCTCTGGGATAGTAAGTCCATATCAAAACATACATTTCGTATCCTGAGGGGAAAATCAGACTGATGAAGAGAGTGATTTGAAGAGAAACTAACATCGGAAGACGATGAAGAGAGATTTGGAGAATAGAAATAGATGTTAGTAATTGAAAAACGATGCTCAGAATAGGTCAGTGACTTGCCTGTAGAGATTAGCAGATAGTCATGATGTAAGCGAAGAACTAAGTATTGTTAAGAAATTCAGTATGCTAGCAATTTAGGATATATTTGAAAAGGTGTTATGACGAGCATTCTCACACTTTAAGGCATGTTCATCGAGTTTGGTACTAGAGTTAATCACTTTTTCAACTACTAACAATGACTGTTTCAACCATCCTGATAAACACTTTGGCAAAATTGATGAATTTATATCCACTTGGGTTGACTCCTGTCCATCCACATAACACACTCCATCAATATAAAACATATAAGAACACTCTTCCGATTCAGTTAACAATGCCGGAAATAGAAAGGTAGCAAAGGAATGTAATGTGAATGATGAAGGAATGAAAATAGTCTCTTTTACGGAATCATTTTCACTACTACTTACAGATATAGAAATCAGACTTACAACCGAATTTCGAGAACTGTGATTTGGCTTGATGACTCATTGTCCGACGATATATGTGTTTTTGGAATATAGTACTCCACTGGAATCTTAATTTCTGGAAGATTGACAGTGATTGACTTGGGAAAGTAGGATTTAAATACTCTTAACTTAATCCACTCTACCTACATATACTCATTTTCTTCGATCACGTTCTGATAAATATTCCCATAAGTCTTCTGAATAGCTACTACTACTTCATTCTCTTCAGGGATCGAAATTTGTGTTTCTGGACAACGCTTACAACCTTCCATTGCCTTGCTGGTAAGCTTCTCAACAATAGTGTCAATTGTCTCTTCTTCGCTCACTGTCATTCGCTCAGTACTATGAGTCATATACTAAACCAATTTATACTTAATTGAGGTGTTCCCAGTAACATCTGTAAAGAGATCGTCCAATGACTTCAGAATATCTTGTATATGATGTTCAAAGTTTGAAATAGCAACTTCCTGCATCGATTGATCGGATTCGGAATCCTACAGTCATTTGAAGCAAATTGCTAATTCATCTATTCCCGCGGGATCCGATTTGAAGTGAATTGCTAATTCGTTTATTATTTCTTTGTGGTGGGTTTTCAGTACTTTATATTATGGAATATCCAATTAGGTTTGTTAGTCATAACATTGGGTATAATTTAGGAGGTCTACAAGAGGAAATCTAAGAGTGAGCTTATTCTTGAAGAAGAGTCTTTAATCCTTTTGACATTGAGAATACTCTATAGGTTGCAGCTAGGTAGAATAGTTATGGGTCTCAGTTGGCTTCAAGATAATTACTGTCCATTATTATATAGATCCTGAATCACTATAAGAATGTATCCTTTGTTGATGATGTTCTGCTGCCTAGCCGAATAGTTCATGTATCTGTACCAAGAAGTGGGCATATCATCCTATTCGGTCTATTTTACATATTAGATTTGAATCTAGGTTTCCAAAGATAGGCACTTAAGAGTTGGTTTTTCCATTCAGAGAACTGATTCTCAATACTCTTTAAAGAAGTGTATAGAAGAATTGACACACTTACAGTCCATTTATTCTTTTTCCTTATTCTACATATAATACCTCCAAAAGTGTTAGAAAGGAAGGCTCGATGAATTCACAACAGAATCTCTTTCCGTGGTTCTTATCTATTCCAATACCATAAACATCACCTGCAGAACATAAAAGACCAAATATAGTCGTTATAATACCGAGATAAGGAAGTCAGAATTTGTCTTTACGCCGATGGCTTGGACCCAGTATTTTTTCCCTGCTACTCGACTATTATTTTAACTCGATCTTTAGTACCATGGAAAGCAGTTCTGGTCTTCGGATCCAACGAACTACAACAAAACAACGAAAGCGTGTAAAATCTGTAATCTACTATCCAAATTGTTATCTTAAGATGATCCAAGAACGTCAAATATGTATTGATTATCATCGGACAGGATCCTGCCGTTTTGGAGAAAACTGCAAATATCAACATGGAGAGTATTTGTTCGAATTGTGTTTGACTATTTAGAATCACTGACGAGACAAAGAACTTAGTGAATGGATTGTTGAAAGCAAAATGTCAGGCAGTAATGCGAGAACAGAATAGTCGATTAAAGTGCTTGAAAGCAAGAGATCAAGTGCTTCAAGACCTCTCGTCTGTCTTTCACGATCAAAAGATCACACTATCATTATATTCTCCATGCTTGCAACACTATACTCGTCTCTTTATTAAGCGATCAGAACAGGAACGGTGTGTTGATCAGTACATCCTCCTTCATTCCAATGGTATCTGTATCATGGGACTTGCAGAATCGCATTTCTTAATTCGAAACCATCTTCGGGTCCAGTCTCTTCAATATGGTGTATTTGCTTTACATTTCTTCCACTATAGGTCACTAGACAGCACAAACTTGTCACATCATGTTCTGTTTCAGGAAAATCGAAAAAGGGAGGTGTATGGCTTGATGAAGACGATACTGTGTGTACACTCACTTCTACAACTGGTGAGAGTGCTTCTGTTATTGCTGGAATTAGAGGTCGTTTAATCGAGCTTAATGAATCTCTTACACAGAATCTTAATCTGATTACGGAAAAAGTACAAGTATTGCTTGGAATTGATTATAGAGTGCGACAAATGGTTTTATCTGTATAATTCAACCGAAACAAAATGATATGGAATACCTTGTGAAGCATCTGGTGTCTATGGAGGAGTATACGCAATCATTACATTAAAAGAATATTTTATATCCAGTGACAATAATTGGGGCCAGTTTTCGGATTGGAGCACTTAAACTTCTCTTTATGTAAGTACCTCCATAACAAGATTGAGACACTGATCCATGTTTTAATCTTGATGAGAATTGCTTTCGGGAAGCAGTCATTCATACTGGAACTTCTCAAAGCATTCTCCCCACATCATTATTATAATCAAAAGTCTTTTTTGATGAAACTTCTTTCTCTGAGTCTTGGGTAAATACAGGAAACTGCTAAGATATAATGAAACCAGAGAACTCAGACTGTGAGAATAGACTGGTACTACCAAAGTGGAGACAAGCTGAATATAAGATGACTCCAAGGAGGCCCAGTGAGATCTATAGCAACTTGAAAAGGAGATGAATCCATTAAGATATGATAATTAATGGATAAAGAAATCGTCATAAGATGGTATTGTTTGATTATATTCATAAGGATTATTTCCAATGGCAGACTGGCTTGCTTTGAAGAAACTCATTCGATTTCCAGAGAATCTGTAAATCCTCTTAGGAGACTTTATGTATTTGAAAGGAGATTGATAGATTGGTATATGGACAGCTTTTTAAGCTTGGTATCTTTCTTAAAGTATGGATTGGTTTCGAATATAATCTGAGAAAACATTTGGGTCAACTCATTAATCATCTCCTATAGTTCCTTATGCTTATGGAGGAGGTATTATCCAAATATATGATAATCTTCCTATTCTTCTCATGATCTGGAAGATCTACCATATTGTCATTGAATTTCTGAGCGTTGATCGAGCTATTCTGGACCAATAGCATATATATGGGACCAATCTCACTGATAGCCGAAATAGCTGTTAGACTGTACCACTGGGGTTTCTTTCTTGCATATTCTTTTCTCCCCTCCGATAATATGCATTTCTCACTCTCCATCCAGTTCCCAGTTTCGTCCACAAAGATGGGTGTAATTTTCATATAGCAAATGAGTTGAACAATTGAATTCTTCTTAGCCTTTGTTTTCCTCGCTTTCCGCATTCTTTTCACGGAAATATAAACGCTGCGTTGTTAATGACTCGCCATATTTCTTCATGGTATAGTTAGTTATAACTCTCTGAACTGATGGTCTTGAAATATGGTAACTATATTTCTTCAACTGATCATCTGATATATTTCTGAATAAAGTAGCTACCAAGTAATTCTGCAGCATACCCGTCCACAGTTCTATTCCTTACCTTTTCACTTTCGACCTTTCAATGGATTCACCCCTCTTAACCCTTTCTAATATCTTCCTAATGGTTGATAGAGTCCTAGCGATAGCCTTATAATCTACTTTATCGCCTAGTTCCTTGTAGAAGCGTTCAATCTGTTTCCTGTCATTATCCGTTACTGTTCTCTTCTTCTGTCTTATCTTCTCAACATAACCATTTGCCTCTGCCTTCTTTCTTAGCTGCTTTCCACATTCAATCAAGGCTTTAAGTGCTTTAGTTTCGTCACGTAAATTCTGCTTTGATTGTGATAAAGAAACAGGAGTAGGGAAAGTTGAATTCCTTGGCAATTGTTGGTATTTCTCAACTGCTTCTTGATGGTACTCATCATTCAACAATGGAACACTACCATCGATATACTCAATTTCCTTATGCGAAGAGGTTTCCATAACAATTATCTAAAGAGG
>JANPWN010000026.1:0-22719 GCA_027406425.1 Blastocystis sp. subtype 8
ACCGTTCCTTCCGGATTTCTTTAAACAGTGATTTCTCATTCAATTTGAACAAACATTCTTATCAAATCATAAATCTGAGATACAGAAGCCACCAAGCGATTTATGTTTGTTCATCTGATTCCTCATGAAGAGTCTTCACAACATCCCTCCATTTCTATTCAAAAACCTATGATGATTCCTACTTTTACCTCTTCTTCCCCTATATGTCATAATTCCTTTCTAACACGAACTGGAATAGCTCAGTAGATTTGTTTCATCACGTACATACATTTCTACAACTTGCCTAGGTAATTGGATATGTATTAGATTTACACATCAGCTGATTTGTTCTTGCTTTTAATGTCAATTGAGCAAATTTCTTCAATAGACAAACTCATAGACCCGAATTCATGAAGTTATCATATAGGGAACACAAGCGAAGCACAATTATCTTGTCATTTGGAAAAGGGCATTCTTCTTGTTACGCGATTTCCTGTAAGTTCCAACAACCGCCACCACTGCATCAAACAATTCGTAACTGAAACACCCTCGCGTCAGTAGGTTGAGTTCATTTGACTATACTCTGCGAGTACAGCTACTTTTGATGACTCAAGAAGAGATTGAGAGTGCAATTGAGTTGTTGCTAATCTAATAACATTATTATTTAGATTGATACCTAATCGATTCTACTATGTAGGAGTGACCCGTCTTCCTAAAGATGATGATACTCATCACTATTTCTGCACAGATGAGGTGTTTCGTTACTACAATTACTTTCTGGACTTTGGTCCATTGAATCTGGCTCAAATTCATAGCTTCTGTCTCGTTGTTGACTTGTAGGTATTATCTCTTGGCATAAAACTTAGAAAGATGAAGAGTAGAAAGTTTCGAAGCAAACGACTCTATTATTACTCGCGTCAGAATCCAAAAATCAAGATCAATTCTATCCTTCTTGCTTGTTGTTATCTTGTAAGTACTGAATTATATTGTTAATGACACAGGTAATTGTAAAGCAAATGGATATTGATACTGTTTGGAATCTCTTTAAAGATATCCCTCTTCCTTACTATCATGATGCAAGCCCCGATGAATGTAAATTATCCTTTTGTATTTCATTTGTAGGTGACTTCCATCTAACTGTAAGAGATTGCGTGGAAGGTCTCAAAATAGCAATAGATAAGGGATCTGTTGATTGGATCCATTTTGATGCATCAGCTTATGAATATTATGAGCGAGTTGAGAATGGTGATTTGAATTGGGTGGTGAAAGATCGAATTATTGCGTTTTCAGGGCCTCATGTGTTTCCTGAAGAGGTGAATGGTGTTCGTACAATGACACCAGAGGAGTACTTAAAGGTATTTGCAGATTTACATGTTGGAGTGGTTGTTCGCTTAAACAAACCTGCTTATGATCGTAAAGTGTTTACAGAGAATGGAATCAAGCATTATGATATTTACTTCCCTGATGGAGGCTTACCTGAATGTACATTATGTTTGAGTCATTATTGAAATAGTTCTTCAGTTACTGAGATTCATTGCAATTGTGAAGACACACCAGTGCGGTGTAGCAGTTCACTGTAAGGCTGGCTTGGGTCGGACAGGAACTGTAATCTGTTCGTATTTGATGTATGAATATGGGATGACAGCCGAACAAGCAATTGGGTATTGTCGGATTTGTCGTCCTGGAAGTGTGGTTGGTTGTCAGCAACATTTCTTGAAAGTTAGTTCCATTGACTTGGATGAGGTGTAGCGAATAGAAGAGCGTTTGAAGCAGGTCTCAGAAAATGAAGTTCTTGCTTCACTCACAACCAAAGTGAGCTTGTGTTGAGATTCATTCATGTAGAGAAGTAGGATATATGATAAGCAGCCCCGACGGGGTTCCTTTTCTCAGATGAGAGTGGAGTCTGTACATCCTGATAATCTCGACCAGGGAGCATCCTTGTATCATCGTAAAGTAACGAATACAAAGACTCCTCCTGTTATAAAGGAGAATGTCCATGTTCATAAGGAGCATCAGGCAAAGGATAAACCTATACAAGTCTTTTCATGGATATTTGTTATTCTCTTTCTTGTTGTCACCATTTCTGTGTTACTTGAATTTAGACTATGAAATAGTGGAGTATAAGGCGTTGTGGGCTAATTGAGACTGTTTGTTAGTCAACTGTTTAGTAGTTCTTTATTTATCAAGAAAAGGGAAGAAAGATCAGATCAAAGGAATGGGTTGTACGTGTTCCAAAGCACTACCTTTGGAACACGAAGCAGAGGAAGAGAGATTAAGTGAACATATTGAATTGACTCTAGTGCCAGTTGTTGCACCCTCTGAAACAGAACCTCCCGTTGAATTTGATCTACTAGACCAAAATGACCTGAAAGATTCAACATCTGAAGAGAAAGAGTTGATGGAGGAGTTAATGCCAAACAAAGCGTTAATAACTTCTGTAGAGGAGTTAAGTACTGGTGAAACTACCTTTATTGTCGGAGAACGGAAAGTAGAGGAATCCAACGCCGAAGAGAAGATAAGGAAAGTGGTTATGTTTGACGCATCTTCTGAATTGGATGATGAAAATCAGAAATTGGACTCGGAAGATGAAACAACCGAAATTCAGCGAGAAACATCTACTGTATATAAAACTTATGGAACAGAATATAAAATGTGTGTGGATACCCCAATTCCTGGATACGATTTCACTGATCAGTCTTTCACGAATTCCTTTCGTCAGTTATCCCAGGAAGACAAATTGAGTATTTTGCATTCGTTATTGAAAGAGTTTGATAACATCTCAGAGAAGAATGAATCCGATCACACCTGTTCTGTCCTATATAAACTCTGCTTAATTATTCTAAATGAACGAGATCCATTCGGTAGGATTAAGGGATATCCAATAATGATTCTAGTTCTACGTCAATTTTACCTACTTATGTTACAATATCATACAGTTACCTCCTTACTCGTCACAATGTATCGCTATCGAACTCGCTCCGATTATCCTCTTCTTGCAACCCAGCTTCTAGTGTACTATTTTGTCAATAGTGATAAATGTGATGAGGATACTGAGCTGCTAATTAGTACAGGTAGTATTCCTGTTCTCGTTGTGATTCTTCAATACTACTCTCAGAAAGGAGAAGTAATTCGAGGCTACATTTCAGAACTTCTTTCTCTTGTCTACATTTTGTGTCAACATGGTTTTAATTAATATTTCTATTAATTCAAGGGTCCTTTGCTGACTGCTTCATTGAAAAGGGAGGATTGTCAGTGATTCACACATTCTTAGGTCTTTTTGTGTCTTTGCGACTCTCAGACTATCTTGATACAACAGGAAAGTCAGAAGTGGAAGTCGAACTTGGAATTGGTCGTGCATCTTCAATGATGACAAACTCTGTTTTGTCGGATTCTCCTAACGAAGCCTATGTGCATGTAAAGAATATTTATTATTATGTCTTCTCCATTCTGGCTTCATTTGTAAAGAATAGTAGAATCAATTGGGATAGTTGATTGTAGAGTCTCTTAGAGAACGTATTGCCCGGTTAAATTATGTTCGGAACACTGTAATCATACTGAAGTCCCTTATTTCGATAATTAGCGCAAACATTCGCGATTCACGTCGGTCGAGTAAGTCACTCGTTTGTAACGATGATCAAGGGCCGATTCAAGTCATGCCTGCGAAATCCCCCCTTTCTCAAGTATCATCCCATACAATTAGCCTTCAAGTTACAGAAGAGATGGTAGACGGAGAATTAGCACAGTTAGAGTACGGAAATGCCCGTCATCAGCATATTTTGAGTTTTTCCAACGATAAAACCGTTGTGATTGTTGATGGCGATGATGACTATGTCTTGTGCAAAGATGTTGTACAAGATGTTTATAACATTATCAACACAATTATGTTGTTTTTAAAAGTTGGAATGGATGATCGTACAAATTCATGATTCTTCTTAAGTAGGTTTTTTTCAACTCACATTTCTTGAGAATCGTGGGTTTGAAGCCCTCCTAGACTTGCTTACACTTCCACGGAATGCGACTCTTTACCTGAATTGTGAGCAGACAGCTGCCATTCTCAGTTTGCTTATCTCTTCAGGTTGATTCGAAGAATGGTTTGAACTTTAGAGTATGTGAATGCAAACATTCTGAGTAAGCATCATATCGATGATTTACTTGTGATGTTCTTTTGTTTGGTAGCAGATGAATCATCATTCAGTTCTGAAATCACGTCAGGAGGTGAAGTGGTAGATAAGAGAATGTTGCTTCTTCAAGTGTTAACTCTCCTCACAAGTCAGTGTAAGGCTAGCTGTAGGAGTCGAATGATTCATAATATCCAGGTTTGTCAAGAGAGGTAGTTCGGACTGATGCAGTTATAGCGTCATTGACTAGTATCATGCAACATTACGATGAGGAGATGATACCTCCTGTGATGGATTGCCTGTTGAGTATTGTGGATTTGAATGGTTGATATGGAGGACGATTGTCATTAATAGAGGAGAATCTTCGAATCGTTGCTGGGTCGAATCTACTTGAAGATATGTTTCCTCTTCTTTTTCATTTTGTGGATAATGAAACAATTAGCATCAAGATCTCAATGCTTCTCGCCATTTTCTCGAATTACTGTGAATGCTCTTCGTGAACTTAATAGATAGATGGGTTTGACTCATTCTTTGTCAGAAGCGATGTGATGCTGTTAGTCAAAGAGTTGGTTTTGCAATATGAAAATAATGTGGTGATCATGCAGAATTGTCTCCTGTCAATTTATTACCTTTCTCACTTACCAGTTATTCATGATTTAGATGAAGAGTTGTTTCTAGTTCTACAACGTTTTGTGGATCTGAATCAACACGATCAGGGTATACTCCAGAGGTTTGGTCGTATTTGTGAAAAGATGGGTGGACTGTAATATTGGGTGTTTGTTAGAGCGTTGTCGATAAAAGGAAAAAAGCGCCGAGGCGGGATTGAACCGTCGACCTCACAATCTGCAATCGTATGCTCTACCACTGAGCTATCGGCGCACTCACAATATTTCTCCATTTCAATTATTTGAGAAGGGAGTTTGTTCAAATGAAGGCTCTCAGATGTCCTCAAAAGAAGCTCTATATGCGAATCTTGCGGACAGAATTGTGAGGTTGAACGAAGAAATGATACGGTTTACTCGGCAAGCTGAGGCAACACAACAAGTTGTTGCAAAGGCTTCCGAAGTTACCACCTTGTATTATAACATGTTTAGAATTGGTTTGGCTCATGAAATTCTAGGTTTAAATCCTTTGCTCCTCTTGAACAACTCCAACAGGACGAAAAGAATGTAATAAATAAAAAATGATAGATGTTTGTTTATAAGATCAGTTGAGTGTAGATGTATTTCTGTTCTACGAAATTCACAACTCTCTGTCACTGTGAGTATATCTAAGTTTTATACACTCAGATAACTCATTGTAGGTCGAACTACTTATTGCGGTTACAAGCCCAAATTTCGGCTAATAGCACAGATACAAGTCAGGATGGGTAATTGCATCTCTCTATCCGAGCGGCGAAAACAAACAGAAATCATCAATGTGCTGATAGTACTGTTTCCTCATGAATAGCATGGACTACGGACTCTTGATCTCAGCCGGAAAATGGATTACACAGATTATATATATCATAACTATAACTACATTGAAGAGATCCAATATACTCAAGAGTTGGATGATATGGATGACCCAATTCTCTTTGAATTTCCCTTTTTCGTCGTAGAGATGTCTGGTCTACGTAATCTGCTAATCAATTTCCATTGTCTAACTGAGATTCCTGATGAAATTGGACTTCTAACAGAACTGCGTGTATTAAGCTGTTCGGACAATCGGTAGGCCCAAAGGACCAAGCTAAAAGGAATAGGATAACGATCATTTCCCCCTCTTTACGACAGCTTCATCATTTAGAAGAGCTAGATCTTCACAATAATCAAATTTCGTATTGATTGGTAATAGTAGAATAATTGGTAGAGTGATACCAAAGGAAATTGGTGATTTGATTAATTTGTCTCGTTTAGATGTCAGTGGAAACCAGTTAATTATGGTATCAAGAAATGTGAGCCGTCTAATCAATTTGCGGTATCTCAATTTTGCCGACAACAAACTTGAATCCTTCCCATATTTTTTGGGTCAGTTACCATCTTTAGAGATTATCATATGTGAGCGAAATCCGTATAAGGATGCAACAAAGGAGTTTATTGCGCAATCATCAAATGTACTCATCAAAGAATTACGGAAATATGTATTCGAACATCAAGATTTATTAAATGAGGAAGTCTGGAATGGAATGCAATTACCGTCAGAGGAATCCCAAGGAGTGAAGAGCATTACTTCAGAAAACAAACGCTCCTATGTAAAAGGATCAACACACACAAATTATCAACATAAGAAAACATCACTTAAGGAAGAAGGTGAATCGATTCCAGATCCTGATGTTAATCGTTTTAATATCCTGCTTGTTAGAATTATCGGTTATTTAACAGAGTAATCACATCTATTGTTCCAATCTTCCATCGAGTTGAAGGAGAAGTTACACAAGAGGAACAACCGAAATCACTCCCCTTATTACCTCAGTCAGAAGTTGAAATGGATGATGTTCCTCTCTCCGTCTTTGCCTTTGTGGGAGGTCCTATAGGAAATGCAGCTTTCAGTCCGAAGCATCCAGAACAGTATGATAAGAAGGTATCAAATCAGAGTAGATTATATTTTAGTATCTCGTAAGTAAGATCAGTGGTATTCTCTATGGAGCAAGCATTGGTGATGCAATCTCCTTGGGAAGCGAATTTATGACTCCTAATGAAGTTCTATTTCATTATAGCAAGTATAATGGAGTTCATACCTTAGAGATCCAGAATCATATTAAATCCAAACCAGTTCGCCCAGTCACAGAGCCACAATCTGGTGTTGAGTCCCGATTAGGAATGGGACCACATTCTGAAACTGAATCAGAGAGAAAGGGAAGGGAGTTATCTGTATCAGAAGAGACTCCTCAAAGAAAAGAAGTCACTTCGTCTCTCTGTCCTGTGGTTATCCATACACGAATCGATCAGTACCCTGTCTATGATGATATCATACGAGATCGACATCGCAGTATGTTTAGTAGTTTATAATCATCAATAGTTCGATGGCTACCAGGTGATTGGTCGGAGAAAACCGATTTGGCAGTGATGCTTCTGACCTCAGTTATTAAGACTGGACACTTCACTGAGTACACATTTGCTGATATTATCACTCGATACAAATTCGAGGTATTTTATGTCATTCCATTTTATATAGGGTTTGAACTCATTTGATGATAAAGCTGGATTTGGGCTGACTAAAACATTGAATATTCTTGCTAATACTAAAGAATTCACACATAATCCAATTGAATGCAGTAAGGTAGGAAGAGAGATAGGAGATTAATCACGAGCGAATGTGGGAGAACAGTAAGGAGAAGAATCTGGAGTGCCAGTGTATTCCTCATTCCATGTTACTAGCTGTTGATAGAAAACAAAGAGAATGATGATTAGATTCCATTCTTCGATGATGAGACGAGTCTGAAGGAAACAATCATTGGATGTTGCAAGACTACTCATGTAAGTAATGAAGATATGAGTGAATGATAGTATGATTTGCGTTGTATTGGTGTTTGCTTGTTTTTGGGGCAGATTTTGAGCAAAACAATCGCAGGTTGAATAAGAGGTAATCATTAAAAGGTAGCGACTGAATTGGACCTTGATACAGTTCAGAAACGCCGTCAACTCTTGATGAATATAAGTGCTTCAGTGAAAACTGTCTGTTAAAATGATTAGGGTAATTAGTAGTATTTCCAAGAACGAAGAGATGCCGAGCTCTTAAAAGCGATTCTTTCTGTTCAAGATAATTGGTGCGAAGTGCTTCAGATTCGAGATTTCATTCATGAGAAGGCCATGTGATGATAGGAAGAAAGAATGAAATGTAGGGGCGATGTATATGAATCCTGTTTGTATGGTGTCTTTTTCTTCCTTTATGATTATCCCTTCATCAACGCGATTCTTCGAGTTATAGAGTGAATATATGATTATTTGTAGGTGTTTATGGAAGGTGGAAATAGTTGTGTGAATAATTTTGTTGTGGGTGCTATCACTGGAGCTAAAAGAGGTGTGAATCATATTGTATTGAGTGCTCCTGTATATGATGAATGGATGTATTATTGGTAGCTTCTAGCACAGAATCTCTTGCATAGAGACTATCTGGATCAATTCATTAACAAACTTCTTGATTCTATGCATATTTCCATTGTTTATAACATACACACTAGTCACAACTACCCGAAATAATTACGAATCTCAGAACCATTTATATTCCATTCAGGTACTTTTATCAAAGAATCAATCTGTTCTTTGTTTAGATTCTCTCGTACTAAATCTGAGAAGGATTTTCGATCATTCGTTAGCCGTTGCCTAGTTATCATTGAATCCTTCATTCACCACCTTTTCATCAACAACTTTACATCACTCACATCCACTTCAGATCGTTTTCCTAAATGACAATAATCATCCAGACGGTCAAAGACTCCCTATATCTCATCTACTCTATTTTCCTCTACTTCGAAGAAATCGGAGGATATTTCGTCAATGACAGGAAAAGCATCTTTTGAGACTCTTCTTGTACAACTCGCCTTTACGATCTTCTGTACTAATCCAAGAGGAAGGATATGCTCTCTATTCATTATTCAGGAATTCATGAAATACCCTGACTTTGATCCTTTTTTACGACCTCGTCGAGAAATGCCTTTTTCTGGAATACGCAATCGCAATGAGGAAGAAGGAGGAGGCATCAAAGTGTCTATAATCGATATTTTCTCGTCGTTATGAGAATTCCCAAATAAATCTCGAATGGTTGTTTCTTCTATGGAGTTGATACTCTCGGGAAGTTCATGATCAGAGAGACCTCCTTGATCGATTTCAGGAAGATCTTCTTGTTCTGTCTGTTCTTCTGCTTGATCTTCTGCTTGATCCTCTGCTTGATCTTCTGCTTGGTCTTCTGTCTGTTCTTGTTCGGATTCAGGGTTCAGTTCCTGCCCCTGCTCAGACCCTTCTTCCCCCTGTTCGGATTCAGGCTCTTCTTGCTCTTGTTTAGGCTGAGTTTCTAATTCAGGTTCAGGCTCCTCCTCTGGCTCCAAATCCTTCTTCGTCTCCTCTTTCTCTTCCTTATTCATTACCCTCTCTGTTAGTGATTTGTTAATCAGAGACACTTTAGAGGACAGAGCATTTACAGAGCCACTAAGAGAACTATTAGTGGGTGAGATTGAAGCATTTAATGTTGATGAATCACTAACTTGAACACTCTTTGCGAAGAGAGATGTGTAATTACCATGTTCAACATCTTGAGCCGTGGATATCGAATCCCGAAGGAGACTACTATAGGACGAAACTGGTTTTCCCTCAGACACCAATAACGATGCATACTCAGAATCTCGAATAGATTTACGACGTTTCTGTGCTGGAACCAATATAGAGGTTTCATTTGGTTCCATGAAACTTGAATGAGGAGAAAACGTTCCAAGAATAGAATCCGCATGAATACCACTTTGGTCAAGACTACTTTGCATTTGAGGACGATGAAACGAGGTATCATCAATCACACTTGGAGTGGAATAAATAGAATTTAGATATGCAATTGCACCTTTCACTGCAACCTTTGGAGTAACGTTTAATTCTGAATTGTCTTGTCCATTGAGGCTAACATCTGATTTTGCAGGTGTAGCTGGTGCCTACATGTAACCAATAGTAATTATCCATCTACAAAGGATTTATGTTCCTTTAAGATATCTGATTCATGCAATATAGAAACCATACTGGAATCACTCATAATACTACTAGGAGCAGCATCAGGTAGTTCATTTTGAACAGAACGTACAAGTGATCGTGGCGACGTTTGTTTATCCATGATCAGATTAAACAACACGATATCCAGTGAAGATAAATAGGAGAAGGACAAAAATCAACTCTGGATGCACTTGTTTTGAAATAAGTCAACCCTTCTGTAAGACTGCCAAATGTTCTGGAGAACCGTGAATACCGTCTCCTATCAAATCACTTATTCCGACCTTCTGAATATGCAGAACGGAGGAATTGAGTTTGATAAGTGGATAGGAACTGCAATCTCACCCGATGATATTGCTCCCTTGTATTCGTCTCATGACTACTGCTGTATCTGTAAAATGCCAGGGTATGTCTGTTGAAGATTACTGTGAAATAGAAATCTACTTTTATGTGATGGTCCTTGTAAACGTGCGTTCCATTTCCGTTGTCTAAAGATCAGAGTAATAGACTGCTTGAGTATATTATTTATAGAAGTCAGATGTGGGAGAAGGTGACTGGTTGTGTGATGATTGTCTTCAGGGACGTCCTGTTAGTGAATCTATCTATATCAAGCATTCAGATGATACTCTGAGCATTCTGTGTACATGATATTGTGATCTATAATAGTCAGCTGGGAATTCTTTAACTCTCTATCGATTTCTGAAAAGGGCTGTAACGGAATCTCTTACTAATATCTCTGAGGCATCCTTTTCACCATATTCGAGCATTCAATTACTTCTAGTTCTGGTCGAGATTGCTCAATCCTCACGACCTCCTCTCCGATTCTCTGTTTTCCATCTCATACAGCAACTTAATGAAAGACTCTCATTTTTACTAGAGCAACCACTGTCCATCAATTCTTTGAATGCCTTTCAGAATTGTCTAGATCTACTTCAGTTAACGTTTTCCTTTTCTCTGTAACTAATTATTAGAGATGTTTTAGAGAAAACGGGAATATATACCAATCTTAAACGTCAAGTTGTGAATGAGCTTGATAGTATTCGTATCTGTCAGCAATCTCTTCTCCAGATGATTCCAAATAACAAAGACAAGATTGTCGTTTCATCCTCCATTCGATTACTACTCTTGTCCTCATATTTATTTCATCGAAATGGAATTCATAGTCCAATTAGTGTTGATGACACAATTGATTTATCTCTTTCGTATACAAGTTGAGCAAGTCTGAATTATAGATTCATCAAATCACTTCTACAACCTTCAGGAATTCCATGTGATTCGGACATACCTATTGTCTTACGTCTTCTGCAGTCCCTTCTGATGGTGCTGACACGGAATGGCGAACTCCTTTTGAATCAGGATCTCTTTCCATATCTTATCCGCTTTCTCTGTGATGACCATGTTCAAGATGTTGTTATCAGAGCTGATATAAAAATCAAATCATGGCATGCTGTGTGCCTACATTATCTCTCCTTTAGCCCTCCTGATATCCCTGACCCTTCTATTCTGATAGATTCTCAGTCTCTTTTAGATTATTTAGAGGAATGCGAAGGATCTAATATTCCTATTGGATGTAACTGTATTCGAGTCTTGTTTCCGCGGGAATGGAATATTGGCTTTGGTCCATATCCTACAAGCTGTTATTCAATTCTCAATAAACACAATGGTTATCGCCACATTATATCCTTTCTTTTTGAATTGTTATGAGTTCTTCATTTTGTACACTCCTACATCCATCAAACAATTCCCTCTTTCACTACTTCGTAATCTCTCTGGATTGTATCTAATTAATTCAAAGCAACGTAGTGGAACGATTGTAGGTGTACCGATTTTTCTTCACACCAGATTAATGGATCTGGACTTGAAGCTTTTCATCGTATGAATGCTATTCGTGATCATCTGCGGGGATCTATTAATCTTGAGTGCGCTCATTACTGTCAGAAAGTTGGACTTGTTGGAATGATTGATCGAAATGAACTCTTTGCCAAAAAGACAAGGAAAGTTTTGCAACCAGGTATTGGGAACAAAACACAATAATTTATAGTAGACCCTGATGAAGAAAGAACTAAAGAGATTCATCGTAAAGCGGTGAAGAATGCAGGAAAGTTGTCTTATTTGAATGGAGTGGAAGTTGGTGTGTTTAACACTTTCATTCAAAATGATAATGCACTTATCAATGCTGTAGAGGTGTTGAATTGAATTAATCTTAGTATCATCAGTTCAGTGGGACAGATGAATTTTCATCCATTCATTTTGGGGACAAACGTATTGAAGCCTATTTGCTTCTTGTTGGGTAATTACTTGAGTTCTTTGTTGATCGTAGCGTATTGGAGAATGGAGGCTTGAATCACATGACACAGGAACGGTGGAAATCAGTTGCTGTTAGTCTAGGGTTTGAGCATCCAACAGAAGAACTGATCAAATGTATGAGTTCTAACTATGTTGGCGAATTTGCAGCTTTTGAAAAGTGATATCCTAATTTACAATTTAGTATTGAGGGTCCTTGATAATAGGCTATTCCATAGACTCATACCCATAGGTGGAAAGAAGGCGATGACAGAAAAAATCGAACATGAGCTTTTGAGCCGAAATTAGGCACCACTTTTCCCAATTCTGTTTGTTTCTCTAAATGAACAAGTTAAATACCTGTCCAACAGACAGTATCTCTTGTATTCGATTTACACCTTCATCTGACACATTAATTGCATCTTCATGGGATTCTGTAATGGCTTAGTAACTATTATCACGTTTAGAATATATATCTATATACCCTAGACAATCGGGATTGTATTCAAACATATAAGTCTAAAGGACCTATTCTCTGTTGTGATTTCACTTCAGATACATCTGCTTGTAGTGCTGGTCTTGACTGTGAGCTGAAAATGTATAGAATTTATTGATGTTATAGTGCTTAGATATGACCTGATTCAAATGAAGGATTCAGTTATTGGTCGACATCAAGAGGCAGTGAGTTGTTTACGGTGGAGTGCTGACAGAAGTAATAAGAATTAATGTGCATTTAGGATAGAGTGTATTGTGACAGGTAGTTGGGATGGAACAGTGGCTATGTGGGATCCTCTTATGAAGCCAGCTGGAAGACCAACAGGCCAAACATCTCTTCGTAAAACATTACCTGCTAATACGAAGGTATATTCCCTCGATATTCTAGGTGGAACGTATGGTACCCTATCTTATGATTTTCTAGAACAGTTCTCGCAGCAACAAATACTCTTCAAATCGCTTTATATGATCTTCGAAGGTTGGACCAGGCTATAGAGATTCGAGATAGTAACTTGAAGTTCAACCTCCGTTGTGTCTGTGCGTTGCAAAGTGATAATGGCTTTGCATCTGGTTGTATTGAAGGAAGAGTAAGTGTGGATTTGTTGGATCCAAACCATGTTGTTTTTGTGAATTGATCTAATTAGTAGTCGCTGAGGCCCTATTGTTTTAAATGCCATCGAAAAACAGTCGATGATGTAAGTCGTGTGTATCCAGTTAATGCACTTGCTGTGCATCCTACGTAGTAAAATTTATTCTTGACAATGTATAGAAAGTCCTGTTTAGTCACAGGAGGTGGAGATAGAGCTGTTTACTTTTGGGATTACAAATCAAAGAAACGCCTATCATACATTCGCGACTTACCTTCATCTGTGTCATCTCTTGCATTTAATAACGATGGAAGTATACTTGCAATTGCAACTTCTTATCTTTATGAAAATGGACAACAATCGTAGCATTCTATTCCTTTGTTGATTATAGGGGTTATTCCAATGATATCTACATAAAAACTGTTGAATCAACAGATCTTCCTTCTTGTCTTGTTTGTTATAACAAAGTATTCCTCTATTCCCGTTTTACCAAAAACGGTTGCCCTGTATCAATACACTTATCAACACAACGATGAATCCTCTGAATGAATTCGCTTCGACTTCCATCTTTTGGGGTATTCTCGCTCACTGTTTCCGCTACAAACTCTACTATGCTCTCCATACCTTCAGAGGGCACAAAGCGAAGCAAACTCAAGCGACATCGACTCATCAAACTAGCTGAATCTCCAGAAATTCTATCAGTAAAGAAATTTAATTCCACCTACTTATCTTGCTTCGTGTCTTCACTGAAAATGGGAAGGAATCGAGGTAATCGCTCTTCTTTCTCACATTTCTGCAATTCGGTGAATAATTTGGCAATTCCTTGTTGGTATTTCTTCTTCACTCCACTTTCACTATCATTCGATTTCCCGCTACCTTTCCCCCCAAAGAGAGACCGAATATCCCACTGTTTTTCCCGTGAACACTGAGATGCTTTTTCCATAAGAATATGCTCGTGGATTCGAGCTTGTTGATATGCCAGACAACTGAGCCATTCCCGTGGAACATACCCCGCTAAGGCAGCTTCAAACTTGGAGGCAATTCTACCAATCACTTCATTTGTTCATCTTTACCGATCAATACACTTTCGTCTTACTTTGGATGTGACATCACCACAAGGATTCAACGAAGTTTCCTTCACTTTCTTCAATAATTGTTCAGGTCTATATATTTCACTGAAATAGAGGGAGTTACATTGGAAGAGTGGGAGAAGATCGTTTCCTACTCACAGATGGCGAGTCTTCTCCTCGAAGACGTGCTGACCTCTGGATGGCAATTTGCTGCTTATATCGTTTCTCCTCCTCCTGTTGAGCTATGGCTTCTGCCTTCAAGGCCTGTTGTTTCTGGAGAAGCTCTCGAATGTGCTGTCGTTTCTGTACCTCTGAAGGGGGTCTATTGGTGGTCGCAATCGTGGGTGTAACAACCTTAGGAGCTTCTTTGGCAATCACAGTTCCTTTTACATTTCCACTTTTCATCTTCTTTTTTATCACACTCTCAGAAAAACTATTCTTCCCTCCGTTCATCTCTCGTGCTGTTTGGAATACAAGATCTCTCATATTTATCTTCCTCTTTTCTTCTTCCTGTTTCTCCACAAATCGACCTTTTTCATCGACTTTAAATAGACCACTACTTTTTGGATGTAATTCTGTCTCTCCTTCAGAATCTTCACTTTCCCGTGGGAAATGCTCCATCAACTCTCTTGCAGTGATAAACTTACTTCCTTCACTAACTAAAACTCACACATCAAATAATACGTTGAGGAAGTTAACATGCGACAAGAAGTTGCTGGTAATCGTTTAACCACCGCATTTCTATTTCGAGCTAATTCAGGATTCTACAATCAACACGCCGCATCATCCAATCACTTTACAGAAATCACAACAAGTTGATTTATCTCTTGGTTTCATCTACTCTAAATAGTACATCTCACTGTTACCTCTTCCTGGAAATACTTCAACAGTTGCTTCCGACGACACGAGAAATTAGTACAAAAAGCAATCACTTTCTGTAATTCATCAAGTGCTTTGTCTTGAACTAAAAACGAAAAAAACTCTCTTACCAATACGCCCTTCATTTTCATCTCGTTTAATCATAAATGCGATACTGTTCCTATCATATCAGATGATTGTTATTCTTTACGCATCCTCCATACTATAGTATATTACACTCTTTGAAGGCTTTCCATCACGACCAGCACGACCACTCTCTTGATAGTAATTGTAGAGAGATTGAGGAATATTCCAATGAACCACTAAACGTACATCATTCTATCATGATCAATAGTTACTCACACTATACCTTATTAATCCCCATTCCGAATGCAATTGTTGCAACAATGATATTTATAGCACCTGAAATCCAGTCTTTCAGTGCTTTCTCTTTCTCTTTATTCTATATGTTATGGAGATCACCTGAACATGCAGGAAGCGAACCATGATAAACGGTAGTCGGAAATCCCTGAGATGTAAGATAGCGTTGAAGGTTCGCAGCATCATCTCTCTTTCGAACTAGTTGTAATCAAAAGTGGAATTCTACCATAAATGATCACCGATTGATCTCGATATTCGGAGAGAAGCTGCTTGATATGATCGTGTTTTTGGATATTTTCACTATTGAAAATTGAGTAAAAAATGTTGGGTCGATCGAACGATTCTGAAATCACTTCTGCTTGTGGAATTCCTAATTGTTTCTTTACATCCTCTACAATTTCCTGAGCATTATTTCCTCACATAGGTCTCTAACCAGTGTTGCTGTTGCTGATAATGCCATAATTGGTACGTCTGGAAAGCTAGTTCGTAGTGATGACAATTCCCGATAGGCTGAACGGAAATCATGTCCCCAACTACATATCAAAGAAAGTGTTGAAAATTAACGTGCTAATGCAATGAGCCTCATCTACAGCAATTAGAGTGAGTTCACCTCGAGAACGAGTTCGGCCCAACAAACTGACGAACTCTGCTATTTGGAAGCGTTCCGGTGTAACATATAAGAGTCTATAGGGGCAAGGAACCTTCTGAAGATTGTTAAGTACTGAACGATACTCCACTGAGGTTTGGGAACTTGAGAGATAGGCACATGGAATCCTACGATCTTTTAGTTCTCGAACTACCGATGAAACCTTTGAAACAAACGAACGTTGATCTTGCATCAGTGCAATAAGAGGAGAAATAACAATACATAAACCATTCTTCACAAGGGGAGGAATCTGATAACACAAGGATTTACCACCTAGATGTGATTCCTATTCCAATGTGAAACCTCCAGTAGGCATTAATACGACAACGTCAAGTCCATCCAGACTAGAACGAATTGCATCTGAAAATCAAGAATCAAACTTAGTTACTACCATACTGTTTACTTCGGAATTCGTTATATCCGAACCTATGTATTACATAATTCAATAAACAAAAAACCATTTGTGAAGTGCCTTATAGATTTCCTCCTTACTTAGGTCCTTCGCATTATCGTCCATCGTTTCCTGCTCGACAAACCACGGTCTCTCGAATCTAACTTAAATTCACAATCCGAATGAATCCTATTGACAATTTTGGAGGGAACATTTACAATGCAAAATTTAAGCTCGGCAACTTATAATACAATGAATTAAGCGATTTTCAACAAACAACACAGTCAAGTCGATCACGCAAAATCGCCATAGACATAATCAAAATTGAATACATCGGGATGGCCCAGATGTTGAACAGCTTCATGTGTCTTCATCCACTCACTCCACCTACTCATAACAATGTCTCTTCAATCTTACGAGAAAGCAGGACAGCCATCACGACTAGGACCACTAGCCATATATACTCCCATATTAGCCTTATGAAGGGTGGTAGAAGTCACCTTGCTATCAATTCCTCCAAAATGACGTGGCTTCTCCTCAAACAAATCATAACGAGATGAAATAGTCTACACAATTATTTCCAAGTATCTCACCAACATGCTTAGGATTACCTTCAGAAAGAGGATCGGTTAAATAACTATTTGAACGCATAACTCTCTTGAAGTCTTCTAATGATTGGATCTGAGGCTATGAATGATAAATCTCTTTTATCCCAACAGCATCGCGTTTGAAGATATTGTGGCGACTGCAATTATAGTAATCATTATCAGGAATATGAGGTTGTGTGTTATAACCAGATTTGTTATAAATTTCTTCGAAATAAGGAATATTATAAGAGCCCCAATAACCCTATCCATTACTTCAACACTAATGAATCACATCATCATAGAGATAAGAGGTCACATCCTTCTTCACAGTTTCTCCAGGAATCTGCTCCACTATCCACATAATATTCTCCTTCTTTCCAAAACCGTTCAGATCGATTGCCATCCACTACCACTTAATCCATAATCACGGGAATACCTGATTATTGTAGGTACCACTATTGTACATCTCAAACATATCTACCCAAGTCTTGGGGTCCTTGGCAAGAACGTTACATACTTGAGAACGCTAAACCTTATCAAGGCCAATTATACAAACAATGAAAGAAGGGACTGTATTGGGAGTACAATATTTATACAGCTTTTCATCAAAAATGGCATTTGTTGTTTCCATCGAACCAATTCCATATCCATTAACATAGAAATCATCCTTTGAATTGATGAAACCTACAAATCAAACCAGTACTCTACAATAAACCAGGAGAAGCAGAGAAGGATAAACGAACCTCACCGTCACTGAATTGGAATTCATAGAACTTGTAATGACGAAGCATGGCGGCGTAGTTTCTCCAGGTTGCATGACCCATATAGATTTCTCCATCATTCGTCATACGAACAAGAGCAGAGCAATCCAGCATCTCCAACCACTAGGCTTAATAATGCTTATAATGACTACTTCACGTTCCTCAGGACGATAGATATCAAGAAGAGTTTCCATATCACCATCTGCATTGTGCATGTACATATCCTGGAAGGAGATCTTTTCATTCTCAGGAGCAACCTCATTGTATCTATTAAATAACAAAAAGAAATAGATCAAACCCCATTACCAAACCCTCCAGCTGATCCATCATCAGACCGACATGCTTCCAATACTTCTCCTCTCCAGCAGGGGGATTACCTTATGGTGAGCCCAATAAAAGACCTCCTACGGACCATCGAACGAATGAACTCAATCTGCTGAGAAAGATAAGTGGTAATTCCCTCAGGAATGGGCTTTCCTTGGAAATTGATCGCACGAATATTGCTGACATGCTGAGAAATACGTTCATACTCAACAAATCCTTCAATAAAACTAACACGATAAGTCAACACCATACAGTACCTACCCAGCAGCCATAGCCTGGACATGATCAGAAAACTCTCCAGAAGTACGCAACCTGATCTGACCCCAGCCAGTTGTCTCAATCTTATCTTCATACGACAGCGTAGCAGCAGAACCCCTCATATATCCTGTCGTCACGGTGAACCTGTAGATAACATTAAAAAATAGATATTACGTGTTCTCCTTTCCATCGTACAAAACCGAATATCTCTTCGCAGAAACGAGAGCAAGGATTAGTACACACAGCAGTGAATACGATCTCATTTTTCTTACTTTAGAATAAGGTAATAGTGATTGTGTTTCGATCTGTACTCCTCTTTATTTGCTTACTAATCATCCTATAGAGTCCATAAGCATTTTGGAAAGACTTAAGATCTACACCATACACCATCAGGAACAAACAGAAAGCATAACAATGTAATACGTCAAAACCAATACTAAGGGGAAAAAGTACAGAAAAAAGCGCAATGAAAAGTATAGATCACAGAATGCCGTCTCTGAACAGAGTTGTGATTAGTTCCGAATATTGTTAGCCAATAACAATTACGAACCATCATTTCCGGCCTTTTCCTCCCTTACAGATGGAGTGAGTGGCTCGGAATCTAAAGGTTTTGCTTGAAACTCAGATAGATTCTGCTTTGCAATACTACCAAAAAGAGCAAAGTAATCAGAGTACTCTGCAGACTCCCTTTTCACTTCACTAGTCTTCGAACTATTAATTCTCTCATATCGCAAAAGGTCACAACACCTTCGTTTCAACTTGCGCATGCATTTTTTCCAATCTAAGCCGCGCTTCTCAATTTCATCTAAAAAGAATTCCATTCGCTTTGCAAATTCAGTGTCAGTTGTTTGTCCTCGGAAGTGATGATTACAATCATAATTCTTTTTCTCCAAGAATTTATGAAAGTATGAAGCATTTTCATGTGTTGTTTTCTTATCCTTCCACTCCGGAAATACTTCGTACACAATCTTCTATAGTAACACAATAGAAACCAATCCTACCCAAAATACGTCATTCTCTGCACGATCTTGGTCCTCATTTACTATAAATCAAAGAACAATACAGACAAAACTACATTGTGAGCTTTGAATGGAACTATACGAAGAGATCGAATCCGAACGAATTATACCCAACGATACAGATTCACACATTGATCGCTGAAGGATAGGAGGGTGTGAAAACACAGGAATTGGTAATGGAGCTGTTGATAAGATACTCATTAGTGAGTGATATATGTTATCGTATGCTCTCTTCTTGACAGGATCAATGGAACACAAAGGTGGCTTCATTTCACTTAAGATCCCACCCAATTGAGACACTTGAACTTGAATTTCTTTCATTTTCTTCTCAATCCTATTTGAAATATCGTCATTATGGAAGGAAGGTCTCGGCATTAGCGGCGGCATTATTCGACCAACACTGATAGCTATAAGTCATCGACTCACCGTATCAGTACAAGCTATATCAGTATACAAATTCTTGTCCGTATTCATCAATAAGAAAACGGATGTACAAAACGAGGACTGATCGTAATGTCTATTCCACGTTTCCCCCTTCCACATTTCACCAAACCTGATTTCTAAGGGCTCATTCATTAACTGATAATCCGAGTCTTGGCGAAGTTGACAACAAACTATTCGACTCAAAACAAACAAATATACATCTAATCAGAATCCTCAGAGGAGGAGGAATATCTTGCTTTCTTTCGTTCTTTCTGCTTTTCAGGAGAGTGACTACGTTTCCAATTATCCACTTTCTTCTTTTTGTCGTCATCCGAATAGCTGTAGCTGGAGTAATCAGAATAGGAATACGATAAGGAACGATCTCTTCGTTTAACCAGTTTGATTGGAGAACGGTGTGCCTCAGGACTCTTCTTCTTGTTTAAAATGTTGAATGCTTCTGGTTTTGATGCAGATGGCTTCTTTGATTCCTCAGTATCCGACTCGTCACTATAACTATAGCTATAACTGTAGCTATAACTCTTATCCCTCTTCCCTTTCCCATTATCAGAGTAGCTGTAACTGTAACTATAACTATAGCTGTAACTCTCATTCTTTGTATCGTCCTTCTTCTCAAGAAGTAAACTCGTCTCATTGATCAATTTCTGTGATTCCTTTTGCCTCTTTTCCAAAACATCAGGGGGAGTTTCTAATGTCAATTTAGGGATCAATTTAGGATGTTTTAGCTATATATCATTTCTATACTCAAATACACTCACTTGCTGTGTTTCCGAAGGTCTCGTCTGATATATACGTTCATTCTTACATTGATAAGTGAAATGGTCATGACTATGACAACGCTGACAGAAAACAACCGCTAGTCATTACTTATTACTTCTATTAAGGTCTACCATTCTTCTTCTTGTCTTTTTCACGTTTCATATTCGTGAACCAGGTATGACCTCGATTCTCACGCGTTCTCCAATCAGGCTCCTCTGGCTTGCTTCTCCGGTACCCTCTTGTTGAACTCATTAGTATTTGGTCACCACAAAAGATGATATCTGAACAAACATGACAACACTTATCACAACAATCCACACAAGACTGAAGCATATTCAATTCACTTGCAACATTCATATACTGCTTAGCAAAGTCCTACATCTCATTCCTCCCTATGGCATATTACAGAAGCAGAAATTTCTTGATTAACATACTGAATCTTCATCGCCTCCGATGTGTTCCTTAAGGAAGTGATTCGTTGTCTCACCTTATCAAGCAACTCTTCAGGCTGATGCATCTTCAGTTCAACTCTACTTTCCATAACATACTTGCATCTTTGAAGACAGCCGATCTTGCAACAGCTGTAATTCCTTCTCTTTTGCCTCCACTTCGCTACATTTCGTTCTGTATTGTTCAAGCTCCGTTTCATACTACCAATCAGTCCTTCTCTTTGTTAACAACCTTTCTCAGACTTTCAGCATATTCATCAATTCGATGCTGTGACAATGAAATTGTTTTCTTCATAATGGTAACTTGAGCATTTCTATTGAAAAATTGGTCACGCATATCCTTGTCATTGATAAGTTGAGTCAGCTCAGCTTCACTACACTTCACTACAATCTTAAGATCCTGCCTCTTTTTTTCTAGGGCAAGGAACTGAAGTTCCTGCTCCCACCATTCCGTTGGAGGTAGGTCTGTTCGAATACCAGGAGCTAATCCACTTGAGGGAATCATTGACATACCAGCTGGAGAGAGTGGTTTCATTGGCACACCACCAGGTGAGGAAAGTGGAGGATTTCGTAGCATTCCATTAGGACCAAGGCTTGGACCCATACTTCCAGGTGGAGTATATACTGGATTCATTGACACATTTTGAGGTGCAGGCAAGGGTCCCTGGCTAAAAATCGTTCCTTGATAGCGATCCTTTACGCCAGTTTGATTCAAGGATTGTAGAACCCCCTTTACTATTTATCAATATTCATCATAGACTCCAACAAGTATCACTGAGCCATGTCATCCCATTAAAATTCTGAAGACGACTATCACAAACAGACAACTCGTTTACTGCAATCATTTGCCCCTGAACAGGTTTTGTAAACTGTAAAGATACTCCTCCACTTGGAAACGAAGTACCTACTGACAACTCTGAATCGTTACTTACTCTTTCAACACCTACTTAGTGTGAAAGTTTGGTTTGAAATTATTGTATCAATATAAAAATCGTTCCCACTTTGCTTCATACTAGGGAAGTCATACAATAGTCTCTGTATCTGCTCCTTTTTATTAATAGACATCTGGAAATTAGTTTCAATCAAATTATTCTACAATGCTTGATAGATTCAGTACTTTTTGACTTCAACGAAATTCCCTTGGTTTTAGCAATCAAACATTACTTATTGGAAATAGGAAGAGTTTACTACAAAACGTTGATGAGCGAAAACAAAGATCAATAATAGAAACAACTAGATATTACAGAAAAAGATGGTTCTAAGGAGATGGCTCAACAGATTGCACTTCAGATGCCACTGAAACTGTTTCTAATTCTGGTAGTGTCTGTGATGCAGCATCACTAAGATCAGAGCCAGGTGAAGACGATTGTATATCATCCACCTCATAAGGAATAGGAGCAGGTACCTGAGGAAGTTTTGAAACAGGAAGAATGTTCATATGTTCGTTCTCTGTCTTCATAAGCAGAGCCCAACCAAAGATAATACTACAGAATATGCATACAATAATACCAATATAATCAGGAGTAGTAAATTTCCATTTCTTCTCAACACAAAATGCTATAGGAGTACTCCATTGTGCAGATTTCTGATCTGCTGACAATACACATGTGCGTGTTGATACACCCTTATATCCTTCTAGTGTCGTAC
>JANPWN010000030.1:0-13900 GCA_027406425.1 Blastocystis sp. subtype 8
CTAGCTGTTAAGGCATTCAGAAATAGTTGTTAGGTGTTGCGAGAGTGTTTGTTTAGGTGATTATAACAACTGGTAGTCAATCACGTTCTTTATCAAGATTTTTTCTGGAAATTTCTTCAGAGAGAAAACTCATAAAAATGTCTCAGAAGGAAGAAGTAACTCAAGTGGAAGTGAACAAGGAGAGTGGTGTGTATTATTATACTTGAAATGAAAAGTAGAAAAGGATTATAAGTCTTCATCCTTGTCTAAGGTGAAGGAATATAAGGAATTCAGACCAAGAATGAATGCTAACGCCTCTGAGTTTTCCCCTGCCAAAAAGGCGCAAAGTACTCAAAAGGGAGGAAATGCAACCAAGCGAAAGATTCTTCCCTCTCCTCTCCCTTCTGTAATTACAGAGAAATCTACAGATGAGACAAAGACTGAGCAAATGGAACAAGTGCCGGTGAAAACAACGACACAACGAAATCGAAAACGTCAGGGAAAATTACCTCAACCTGCTGGAAAAGAACAGGATAAGAAGGAGAGTGAAACAAAGATGTCTTCAAAGCATAACAGATCACGTCAAAAGAATTCTAACACTAAAGTGCAATCACCTGAAACCAAACCACCTGAAACAGAGTTACCTGTCCGAGCAACCTCGAATCCTTCACCCTCAACCCAGAGTGGTAAGAGGGGACGTGGAAGATATCATTTTCGAAGAAGAAAGGAAAGTGACACTCTTTCTGTCACTTCAACGGTATCCACCATGTCAACGGTCTCTACTCTTTCTACCTCGGATTTACCCCTAAGAGATCGTCTGGAACGTGATTTGACACGACAAAAGTATCGTTGTGCGATTTGCATGGATTTTGTGTTGAAGAAACACAAGATCTGGTCCTGTCCTGATTGCTTTGTCGTCCTTCACATGAACTGCATGAAGGAATGGATGTTCAACAATCTGGATGCTGCTACGAAGGAAACTCTTCCTAAGCAGGCACGAGATGTTTCAAGTTTGTTTCCTCTTTCGTGCTAATTCATAGAGTTCCTTGGATATCTCCACACACATGATGTATTACAAGTCCTAACTCGATGTCCGCAGTGCCGAGCTGAACTCCAAGTCCCTACCATCCTCTCCGGTTGTTTCTGTGGTAATGGTATGATAAACCCAAAAGATGCGGATATGCAGCCAATTCCTCACTCCTGTGGTAAGATCTGTGGACGCTCTCGTGGTGCCTTTTGCTCGCATCCGTGCAGTGATATTTGTCATCCAGGTCCCTGTCATCCATGCAGTGCCACTATCCAGCTCTCATGTCGATGTGGAAAGACTCAGTAGGGTCAGGTACCAATATTGATGAGTAGACAAACAGTACGATGTGGGACAGATCCCTCGACTGTGCAGTGTGAGAATGTATGTGGAAAGCTATTGGATTGTAAAGAACACACTTGTTCGCTGGTGTGTCATTCAGGTCCCTGTCCTTCCTGTGAGGTGCCTGTCGAGTGCAGCTGTTATTGTGGAGCTCAGCATTCAGTAATTCCTTGTGGCAAGACAAAGATTGCTATGTGTAGCCGAAATCCTCGTGTAGAAGCCGTGAAGGATCCTGTGGCGGCGGATCCAGCTGTATATAATGAGGATATAATTGGCGATTTGAGTGGTTTGAGCGATATGAGTGATGACGAAACACCAGCAGAAGCAATTCCATTCAAGAAACTTTCAGTGCGAGAGGCTGGTGTTGGTGGGTTCAGTTGTGGTGGTATCTGTGGACGTCTTCTTTCCTGTGGGCGACATAGGTGCGAGCGAATCTGTCATCCCCTCGATTGTGGAATGTGTCCATATCAGGTGACGGATGTTAGAGTTGACGTTCTGAATCACATATAGACAAGCATGTGTCCTTGTGGAAAGCATCTGGCAAAGGAATTGAATCCGCATTGGACTTCCTGTGCAGATCCATACCCCACATGTGGAGAAGTGTGTGGAAAGATGATGTCTTGTGGTCATACTTGTCCTCTACCTTGTCATAATGGTCCTTGTCCTCCCTGTACTGCGATGGTAACACAGAAGTGTCGATGTACCTTCTCTGATCGTCAGGTTCCATGTTGGGTTTTGTCAAAGGGGTAAATGTGAGAATAGAGATTAACGAATAGACCTGGTCCTGCAGATTTGACGGAAGAGGAAATTGCCAAACGACGTGAACCATTCATCTGTACAAGACCGTGTAAAACCGATCTGAATTGTGGTCGTCACAAGTGTATGGAGCTGTGTTGTCCTCATAAAGGACAGAAATCGGATGGTACATTCCATGTGTGTACACAGACATGTGATAAACTCTTGAACTGTGGGAAGCATAAGTGTTATCTTCCATGTCACGCTGGTCCTTGTGTGCCTTGTCAGCACATCTTGTCTACACCAATAACCTGTGCCTGTGGAAAGACAGTGATCAAGCCTCCTGTTGTGTGTGGTACTCCTCCACCAGTCTGTAATCTTCCTTGCTCTAAGCGCTGTCCTCGAGGTCATTTGAATCCTAATCATGCTTGTCACTTTGGTCCCTGTCCTCCTTGTACGCAACTGACGGAACGGATGTGTGAGGGAGGTCACGGAATAGTAAAGGGAGTTCCTTGTTATCGTGAGAAGGTGTTCTGTAATCGTGTTTGTGGAAAGCTGTTGCCCTGTGGACATACTTGTCAACGTACGTGTCATGATGGACCTTGTATCACGGAAGAACAAGCAATTCATGGATGTGGTCAGCCTTGTGGCAAGAAGCGTGAGTTCTGTGAACATACATGTCAAGCTTCTTGTCATCCGGGTCAGCCTTGTCCTTCAGTCCCATGTATGTTTGATGTGGAAGTGCATTGTCCGTGTGGTCGACGCAGTGAAATCCAGAAATGTCTTATCGGAGTTAGTGGTGATCCTGATGTGTTGCAGGATCTCTCACAGCGTACTCTGGAGTGTGACAGTGAGTGCAGAATCATTCAGCGCAATCGGAAACTTGCTGAGGCTCTGAATGTGGGTCCTGCGTCACTTAATCTCCCTGAAGCGGTATGATAGATAGAAGCGAATCATCTCTAGGAAACCATGCGAGCGTATGAAGCAGAGCTTCAGAACTGTCCATATGCCAAATCCACGCTCTACTGTGCTAGTATGAATCCGGAGATGGTGACATGGTTACAGACGGCCTGTGAAGCGATTTGTAGTACATCGAAGCCTCAGCCGATTCAAATCCCTCAACAGTATGCTTGTTTCCATGTAGCCATAGCAGATGTGGCAAAGGAGTATGGCATCTCTGTGGAGAAGCAAGGTGGTTACTGTTTAGTACCAGGAGAAGTCAGTAAGAGACCTGTACTGTACCTCAAAGAAGCCTTGACCCGTTTCCAGTCACTAGTGGATGGAAAGCGTCTGCACGCAGCACGTATGAAGAGAAGAGATGGAGTAATGTTTAGAACCCTTACCAAAGTATGCTACGGAGCGTGATTTCTGTTCTCTGTTTATTCACAATCGACATGGTCAGTGTACTACTGATCGAGGACTGTTAGAGTATTTAACACCGTATTTACCTACTGACCAATACAAGATTCGTTCTTGGCTTCGTCCAGATGGACTGTTGATTTTGTTGAAGACAGAAGAAATGGCTCGTCGAGTGAAGATGGATTTGGAGATGAGAGAACCTGAATTCGATGTGGACTTCTGGGCTGTTCGTGAAGATAGTGAAAAGGATGGAACTCCTGTTACAGAGTCAAATGAAGTAGAGACATCTGAACTAAAGACGGCAGGGAACAAAATCGAGAAGTTGGAAGAAGAAAAGTTAGGAAATGATAATTCGTTTGCTCTCCTAGAAGAGGATTCATAATTTGTACCATGGTTGTTATGTTTGTTCACATACTTCTTGATTCCACATCCGTTGAGTTCTGTTGATGGGTAATATTGTTGACTATGATGACAGAGTACGATATTGATAAGTGAATAAGGATTCAGAGTACAGTGGTGGTCACTCCAGGAAATCAAAAGAAAAAGAGTTCAAACGATGAACTATGTATTGAGAATGCTGTTAGCACGTTAAATTCTTCTTTATGGGTGATGCAGCATCAGCTATACTCAAATGCGTCAATTCGAGAGTACGCTTTTCAAACAATCCCAATGGGTATTTCTTCTTCATCATATTTAGCACGAGTAGGATTTATCCTCTCTTACTAAGGATAGTCATATTCAAGTGTTATTTTGAGTTATATTCTTGATATATTGAAGAATGAGAAAGATAAAGGGGAAGGTGTTGTTACAATCCTGGATGTTGGTGCTGGTTCAGGCCGATTGGGTTATCTGATAATAAAGCGACTTTTAGAGATGAAACCTATGTGGCCAAATCCTAATCATAGACCTTTCAAGTGGATGTAAACTTAATTGATTAGCTGTAGATATGTTATAACAGATTGTTCTCCTAAATTGGTCAATTGGTGGAAGGAGAATCCATTTCTACAATCTTATCTTAGGGAAGGTATTTTAGAGCTAGCTGTATTTGATATTGAAAAGGATTCAAAGGTTGGTGATTCTGAATGATTGACATGTAGTTTTCGTCTATCGATTCACTTCCATATCCTCCTATAATCATTTTAAATAGCGTTTTGAGTTGTCTAAAACAAGATGTTGTTCGAATCTCCTCATCAGGTATTTTCACTTCGTCTCTCAGTCTTTTTTCCTCCCAGCGTGAATATGATATCTCTAATCCAAGAATTATTTCTCGTCTTTCGTATATCTTAATTATTCTCTTCAGTGTAGTCTCAAATGGACCTTCTCGTCCCGTCCTCAACATGATTTCTCTCAACAGTGGTCTATGGAAGTAGCTAATCTCGTTAATCAGATGTGTGGACGATTGCCTGTGAAAGCTTTGCCATAACATCATTCATAGACTCTGGTCACAACAGTGCCTGTGGATGGGCTTAGGCTACTCCAAATGTGTCTCGATCTTGCTGATGGACGAGGCTTGGTTCTGGTAGCTGATGAAGGTCCTATGTTGCCAGATGAGGTCTGTGTTGATCGGGACCCAGTACCCTATGTCACAGGTGATGTCCGTATTCCTGTCTCCTTCGAGTTGCTGAGACTTCATGCTCTTTCAAGGAAGGGATTCTGTGAGAGCACAACCATTCATGAGGACTATCGTGTATGTATGCTGGCCTATGGATTCGAGTCAGCCTCCTTACCCCGAACACGTCTCTCTTTCAAGCAGTGTCTGGAAGTGATGTCTGTTGATTGTATTCATATCCTTCAGGAGTCATTACTCCAAGAGACGAAGTCTTCACTACGAACTTTGTTGCTGTTACTGCGTCTGACTCAAGGAGACCAGGATACGATGATAGCCATGCGAAGTATGCTGAATAGAGAAGCGTGGAGTGACTTACGTAAAGAGGATTTATCGATTCAAATAACACAAGTGAGAAAGAGAAAAGGATTTGATGTATAGCTGGAGAAGCAGCTATTCCCATTTTATGAAGGACGTGATCCGTGTTTTGATCTGGCTCGTTTTCACATGGCGTTAGGACACTTCAAAGAAGCCTCGGATCTGTTTCTTCGCTCCAGCACACTGATTGGAGAACATCACATTTCCTGGTTCAATCGAGGTGTTTGTGAAATGCGTCAACGGCATATAACTGAAGCGAAGTATTGTTTCTATCGCGTAGTGATAGGAAGGATGAGTGATTGGTAGACACTGGAGCTAGATAATACTTTTGAAGATGCAAGGTCACTTTTACATGAGGTATGTGTGAGATAAGAGAGTCATATATAGTTGGATGCACTCGAAACAACAGCAGATGAGGAGGTGGTGGAAGATGACTTTATGGTGACACTAAATGGTAGAACAGTTCCAACAGCCCGAGTTCAGGAAACAAACTCAGTGGAGTCTCCGAAGCCTGTACAGTCTCCCACCCAGCCTGCTGCATCAGTGAAACCATCAATTGCATCCCTGTTAGACGTACTAGATGATGTACAATTCTCCGATAATGAAGAAGATGTGGAAGATGAGTATTTGGTAGTACAACCCTATGAGTCGGAAATAAGCATGGAGATGCCTATTGCTCCAAGTAAGGACGATATAGAATTTGAAGTGGATGGAGATTACACTTATGGTGTTGCTTCCGATGGTGAATTGATTAGTGATTGATGTATTTGTTTCAAACAAAGACTAGGAATATATAATGAACTAGGAACAACAAAGTACCTCTTACAGCTTGAGATTACAATCTTGGATAACACTAAGGTATTTCTACAACACGCTATCAGAGAACTTGACGCCGTCAAATGAGCTGCTCTGACTTGGACTGCTTATGATCCCACAGATTGGACAATGTAGTAATACGCTCACGATCAATAGGTTGTTGTACCATCTGCATGGGATCGAAGAGATCCTTATACTTCGCTTCATGGATCCATACAGCTCCGTACAAATCCTCACAGGCATCTCCCTTAGCAGCAGTGACAAGTCGTTTGTAACCATGTTCTCGCATCCACTGTTCTACATGGAATGTCGAAAGGGCTTCTCCTGTCATTGCCACAGCCTGCTTAACGACTTCATCTCTATTCATTACATTAAGAATCAGGTCTCACAAGGACACAGGCTGAGACAATAATCCCTTTGCCTCCAACATTGGTAACACTTCATTCGCATCTCCCATCACATAAGAAGGAGGTTGTAACAAAACATCCATATCAATAGATCGTAGGGGCCGTCGTCCTCGATAAGTATCTTGAGTCATAGAGACGATATGCTGCTTTGCTCCGCATGTCCTTCTACAATCATATTCACATTCTATCACTACAGAGCTCCTGTCCGTGCACTGTAAGCGATATTACAGTCCTGGATTCGCTGTTCCTGCTCTGTCCAATCCATAGTCAGCATGCGACACACTGATACGAAGTCCTGTCGTTCTGAAGGAACCTCATGCTGATGTCTATGCAGGAGAAAGGCTCGTGCTGAAGACGACAGGAGGGAAAGTGCTGTGTCTCGAGGTGAGGGAATCAATGGAGGACAAGAATCACGTTGAATGGAAAAAAGAGATCGCGTGAATGTGGCACCCAAAATTTGAGACACTGAGTAATGAGTAGATCGAGCAGCTAGCAGTAGCGTGAAGGATGATTGACATTTAGGGAAGAAAGGATATGATAAAGGCTATCATCCGTTGATGTACACTGTATACAGCGAAGATCATGTAAGGACCCTTCAAATCTCCATCGCAATTCGAATACATCTGGATTCCGAATATCAATGACTTCAAGTACTCCATCTCGCACGACAATAAAATGGTAAAAGTCATCTTCAATTCTTCGAAGGAACGAGTAATTCCCTTGTCGTTCTCCCAATCGAATTGCCATGTCAGTGCGAAAGTCACAACAAAACAAACCTAATGGGTGCGAACTATAGTAGACGAGGGGGTGGTTTGAAATCTGAGTTGAGACGGGAGGAGGGTTAATCATCTTTCCAACAGGATATCGAACCAAATTAAGAGGTTCCTGCTGATCAAGACTAGTGATAGAGCAACCCTTTAAGGAGGATGAAACGTATTCTTGAGCATAAAGAGACGGAGTAATATCATCACATGTAAAATCCAAATGACTTGATCCCAATGCAACCACTGGCTGCGATAAATCCTCCTACAATCATCAATTCCTCTCTAAGGATACTGCTGAAATTATAGAAACATCTAGACCATTTGACGCAAGTAGAACTGAATAGTTTTCAAAGGAACGGAGAATCCTAGGCCGAAAAGGGAGATTATGCACTTGAACACTTGAATAGTCACTCTGTTCAAAATTAGGATAGAACTTCAGTTGATAGGGATGATCACTGGTGTTGGCTACCAGAGTCGACGAATCGGAGCTGTGGATCGATTCAAGAATTGCAGTTCCGTTTGTCTGGCTCATGAATCAAGCGAAATAATGGTGACTGAGACAAGTGAAAAACGCTTGATGAACAAACAAGGGAAAGAAACTCCTATGAAAAGCTCTAATACCTATATAAATTCAGATCGATATCTACAAATCACACACACTGAAGAGAGAGACTTTTCCGAAGACAGAGCAATTGACGACTCTCATCAGGATACTTCTGCCTCAACTCATAGAGAAAACGACGATACAAAATCAGCATCTCCACATTTCTTCCACTGAATCCCTTGTTGTATTCCTTCGCATATCCTGATCTAAATGTAACCATTCATCAGTGAGTTCACAGAGAATGAGGGATATCAATAGCATAAGCATGTGACAGAACACTAAACTCGTATCCCATATAGCGTAGGTTTTCAATCCACTGAACCTTATTGAATCCATAGTTGATGAAACGCTCATCAAAGAGAGGAAGCGATGCTGTACGTTTGACCATCACATAGGGCTCTAGGAAACGTTCCCTAAAGCAAGATACGTATGTGACATGTTTTGAGGAAGACAAGGTACTCCAATTTTTGGGGAGATAGTTCTGGGAATGAGTGGTACTAATAGCTGGGTACATGAGTGAGGGAAGAAGGTCGGAAAATTGTACACCCTTGTTTCTGAAGACACTTCACAAGAGCAGTCTTGGTCTCAGGGAGATACTTCACAGCAATGGGAACACACTCTTTGAGCGACCGACAGTGTGTACTGGAGAGAAGTGTTGGAGGTAGAGAGAAAGCAGGAATAATCGTTACTGCATATGGATTCTGAAGATATGAGGTGGGGAGATTCCGAAGTGTTTCATATGTGTGTTCTATTAGTAAATCTTCCTCTCAAAGGTTACTAGCTGGCCACATATCCATGTCAAATACAACAAAATGAGAAGTGAGAGAATTCCGGATTGCTATATTACGAAGCCGATTCAAGGGATAAACAGAAGCCTCAACACACTTCAATCCCTTCACAGCTTTTCGGTATACACAGTCCTTTTTGCCTGGATAATGGGTAATATAGAGAGCGAGTCGTAATCGATCTGGAAAATGACTCTCTCGAATAAAACTTTCCACTTCTGCTTGATCCTCTACATTGACCATTACTGTCACTGACATGGGTCTAATCATCAATCTTTACATCCTTTCCCACCCTTGCCATCGCTTTAATAGATATGAAAAGAAGAAGAGTCGTTCTTTGCTAGAAGTAAATATGAAGGAAGAGAGATACGTTGTTTGTGATATCACTGTAAAGTCAAATTCCTTTGTTTCAGGAAGACCCGTTCGATTCCGAGGTGTTATGTCAATATGAGAACCTTCATAATACTTGATTCGATGATACTGCTGAAAGTACCATTCTCCTTCTCTTGCTTGTCTATGACTATTACGAGTATTCTTAAAGATGTCATTGTATGGGTTCCGACTTGCATTGGCTCGAGGGCGACGTACATACTGATTGGAGGTAGACTGAGGTGTGGAGATGATTTCAGTTCCTACTTCTTCATGGGCGTATTCCATATTGTTCTCCTCATTCACGGACGAAGATGATGTGGGGTAAAGAGACGGGGAAGATGAAGCACGGAGAGAAGTTGGAGAAGAAGTAGAGGATGCTGTAGGAGTTAATGTAGTAGGAGAAGGTGTAGTAGGGGAGAATGTAGTAGGAGAGTACGTTGTAGTGGAGACTGTTGTTGTTGGCTCACTGAAATCTGACTCTCTTGCAGATGTATCATCAGAAACAGTTTCATTGTCCTTTGAAGCGATATCCTCAGATACTTCCTCGCTAGTAGCAGTTTCCTCACTAGTAGCAACTTCTTCACTTGTAACAGTTTCCTCACTAGAAGCAACTTCTTCACTAGAAGCAATTTCCTCACTTGTAACAGTTTCCTCACTAGTAACAACTTCTTCACTAGAAGCAATTTCCTCACTTGTAACAGTTTCCTCACTAGTAGCAACTTCTTCACTAGTAGCAGTTTTTTCCTCGCCAATACTCTCTATAAAATCCTTCTGCGTTAAAAATACACTTCCCTTAGGTAAAGAAGACGGATTGAGATTCAATGGATTCCCATCTTCTTCTGAGTGAAATGACCTACAATTTAAGCAAAAGAAGATTCACTACTGCACAGATTCAGACGCCAATTGTTGAGCCTCTTTCGAAAACGACATCAAGGAATCATCAATCGCTACCTTCTCACCATTTGCATACAATGAACCATTCTGCTGCCAAATAACATTAAATAGGATGTCTTCCTTAACAATACCTAAACGTTATGCATTCAATCCATTGAACAATATACTGTTATGTTGATCAAACATAGATTTCATCAGCACATACAGATAGACAAGAACTGACACACATAGCAAGAAGAACCGACTACTGTAACACAGAAAAGTACTCATTTGATATCAAAGAGTAAATCGATGATATCAGAAAAAGAATAAAGGAATCAATGAACTGATCTCATCACCCTTTGGTTTTCTCATTACCAAAATCGTTCTTTTGGATGCTTCATTCATCACAACGGACAAAAGGAAAAGAGCAGATAACAACCACGGGAATCCGAGTATTAGTGTTTTCACCGCAAATTTCATTTCATCTCACTTGTTGACTTATCGAATATGGAACCTCAATTCCAAGAACAGTTCTGGGGATGTACCGTATGTTTGCTTCTTCTGGTTCATGATCTAGGTTGCTGCCAATGGAAACTCAACGGAGAATCTCGAATTATCTGAGTTGCATATTTCAAATGTCGGGCCAAGTCTTTGTATGGTGATTTACTAGGTTGCTCTTCAGAACATCAAGGTGAAGAATCCTGTTGTTGTTAAGGTCACCGTTGGTGAAGACACATACACTGTTTGCACTCTGTCTAAGGGTATATCCATCTTAAGTTGATTAAGGATAGAAATCCCTCAGTGTTCTGTGGAGCTTGTCTTCTTCCCCTGTGATGAGAACGTCACTTTTGCTGTTCAGGGAGAGTCTGCTGTTGATCTGACAGGTATTGTCATTTCTGCACTTGAGGAGGATGAAGAAGGTGAAGAAGGTGAGGAGGGCGAAGAAGAGGAAGAGGAAAGCGAGGAGGAAAAGGAAGAAAGTGAGAAGGAGGAAATGAGTGAAGAAGAGGAAGAAGAGGAGGAGGAAGAAGAAAGCGAAGAGGAACAAAAGCCTCCTAAGAAGTCTGGTAAGACTCAGAGAACTTTTTCATCCATAGAAAAGCGTACTGCTGAGGAGGCACAACCTGAATCGAAGAAAGCCAAGAAGGAGGAATCTACTGAAGGCCAAATCAAGAAGATCGGAGATTACATTACCTACAAAGACGTGAAGATTGGTGATGGACGCTCTCCTAAGAAGGGATCGAAGTGTACTGTGAAGTATGTAGGTACTCTTCCCAACAAAAAGGTCTTTGATCAGTCCGGAAAGAAGCCTTTTACATTCAAGATTGGTGTTGGTGAGGTTATCAAGGGATGGGATCAAGGAATCATGTGTATGGATTGTATATTGGATTCACTTTATAGCCATGAAAGAAGGAGGCCGAAGAAAGCTTGTTATTTATCCTGAAGCCGGATATGGTAAGGCGGGGTCCCCTCCTACTATTCCTCCCAACAGTAAGCTTGTCTTCGATGTTGAGCTTCTGAAGGTCCAATAAGACATTTTTGTTACAAACAAGTCAAAAATGGATAAACATTACAATAGTCTTCTTACTTGGCTCTAGGATTTGTCGAAATGCATGCTGTCATTTCATCAATTGACATGGGTGAACTCGAACATCCAGATCCATCCAAACAAAACTCAGCCTTAATCGCGTTCACTACAGTCTTAATTTCAATAGTATCAAGTCCTAGGTCGCTTCCAAAGTGGGTCACAGGAGTAACCTATCATATCACTCTCTTCTAAGCAAAAGTAACCTTGCTTGCATCCACAAAGTCGAATTTTTTCACTACATTCATAATTCGCTCAGACACTTCGTTTCGATCCAGACAGGACTTGGAATTACATACACTAAACAAATCTACCTTCACATTGGTCATGCTGCGAACAAACAGCGGTTTACTGAAGCAAAGGGCACGATGAGCAAGAAGAGAAGACATTCTCCAATAAATAAACCAAAATAGGAGAGATCGAAAGGGAGAATAATATGGGCGTTTCATTAAAATGAAACCTCCACTTCCTAAAAACAAAGAATTCACTTGAATAAACGGTCCCAATGAAATAGAAAATGCGTGGAAAGATCACTGGGAAAGTATTGTAAGTATTTCTAGTGACTCCACAAAACTGGGAGATAACCTAGAACGCTCCATTTGAAGTTAAATGAGCATAGTCGTTGACAATATCTCATATTAAATAACCGGAGGATCACATTACAGTACTATGACAATGGATTGGATGAACGAAATTTAGTTCATGGGGCGTCATAAGGAAGAGTGGACACGAGAATCGTAAACGATTGATTATGAAGCTTCTTTGTGCAGTGATTCTTATTATAAGGTATATTTCAGAATGATAGGGGATAATTTTAAGTGTTTTAGCATCGGAAGAGGACTATTCTTTGGAGAAAAAGGTATATAAATACTGTGGTGTTGAGTTATCTTACGCCAATTTTAAAGAGTATATTGAGTCCCATGGTCAGGTTTCTTACCAGGAAGTCATTTTTTAGAGCAAGTACTGGTGGAATTCTATTCAGATACATGTCCTGCATGCAAGAGAATGGAACCAGTGTGGAATCGTCTTTCTTGTGAAGCAAAGAAAGCTTTCCCAGAATTGATTTTTGCTAAAGTGAGTAATTGATAATTTCTGTGAAGCAAAGATTGAAGGTAACCACAACCTTGATATCATTCAAGCTTATCAAATCACTCATACCCCTACAATTGCTTTTTTTAAGAAGGATATCCATACTCCTACTCGTTTCAGTGGTGGTAAGTATTATGAGGCGCTCAAGTATTTCATTCGTGTAAGAATTTGATGCAGTTTTTAATGGAAGGATATGCGTGGAGACGAGAATCCAGGTTCCCCTGCAATGTTGCTGAAGGATTTAGATCAAGCGTGGATGGTATGAAGTGTCTCATGATTGGCATTTGTAGTTCACTTTCTGGAGAGGAGCAACAGATCAGAGTATTCTTCCTAACATTAGTGGTTTCTTCGAAACAGTTTGTGTAGAGTGAGGAAATGATGATTAGACGGATACTGAAGCGTATCGCGCGTATACAGATGCTGTTATCTCGATGGGAGATAGCATTCGCCTTGCAGAGTGTTTTAATATGACGGTACGTGATGCATATGATCTTCCAAAGCAGCCTGCTGTGCTGGTGATGTTCCGTGATTTCGATGAGAGTAGACTATTGCGATTGAATTGATTGTAGAGGAAACGATATATGATGGAGAGTGGACCAAAGAAGCAATCATTGAGTGGGCACAAACGTACAGTCAGAAGACGATCGGTCGTGCAGATGTAGATACGATTAAAAACTACTTCCGTGGAGATGGAATCATGGTGCAACTGTTCGTGAATGAAACTTATGTGATGAGGGAGTGGTATGACTTCCAAGATTATTTGTGGGAACGTGTTGCTGAGCCCTTAATTAATAATAAAGTGATGAAACGAAACACTTTCTCGATTGTAGTCTCAGATGGAGATAAATACGCACACTGGATAAAGAATGCAGGTCTGGAAGACGACTCATTGCCTGCTTGTTTCCTCATTGATTTTGTATGTATAGATAGGGCAAGTTATTAATAGAAATCTGGTGTGAAGTATGCCATTCGGACACAGCCTACGATGGAGACATTGGATAGTGATTTATATCAATTCATCAATGAGTATTCTCTGGGATTGTTGCCTCCTCTTGTTGCAAAAAATACAGACGAAGAGGAGTTGTAAAACTGGGATTCGTGTGTTTGTTAGCAGAAAACTTGTGTTGATCAGCATCTACATACAGTCTGGCTCAAATTACTTGGCCTCCGATGAAACTCCCAGGGGACTTGGCTCAAAATACTTGGCCTCTATAGTCATACTGGAATATTAATATTGCA
>JANPWN010000033.1:0-17294 GCA_027406425.1 Blastocystis sp. subtype 8
GGCTGTCAATTGACGGTGTTTCACGTTATTTACCAAGGTTTGTTGGAATCAAACAGTTGTTTCTTCCATACAACAAGTGATTCATATCATACACACTACTTTCTGCTCTTTCGTACTGCGATCAATACGTATAATTTGATTGCCCACTAGGGAGTATATAGTCTATAAATGATTAACATTTAATGATCCTACAGACAGAACAAGGGAAGGATTCCCACTAATCTCCTTCTTCATTTCATTCTTCAAATCACTCAGTAACATTTCACCCCCATGCTTCATGAGAATAGCCATGGCAATGCCCACTTCACTTCCTTCTTTCTTCCCTTCAGCAACAAATTCTTCACATATATGACGCAAAATAGCTCGACGATGCGCGAATCGGTCGATTTCTGCGTGCAGTTCCGCAACTTCACTCTGACCTGTGGTAAGAGAAAGGGATGATTCTGACTCCTTCAGCATCGCTTCTAACTCAACCATCAATTGGGCTTCTTCACGTTCACTTTGGTCTAATTCTTCTCTTCGCCGAACTAGTTCGGCTGCTCTATAGAGAATCCATCTCTCTATTTCCTACTCTTCGGGAGTCAACAGATTGTCATATGTACGACGACGCTGTTGTTTCATCTCTTCTAACTCTTTTTTCTCTTTGCTAATTGCCTCTTCCAGCTTTTTGTTTTGTTGTATGAGTTGTTGATACTGATTAAGAACCGTTTCCATGCTTTTGAGTTCTGTTGAAAGCATACTCTCTTCTTGTTTCAAAGCACTGATTTTGGCTTTGTACGTATCGAGTGTTTGCTCATAGGAGGCGATTTCACTTTTGATCATATCCTCTTCCTCTTTAAATGATTGCAAAATCTTGTTGCGTTTCTGCGTAATATATTGTTCTCTTCCTTCACCTTCATACTACTTGTGAACTAGAATATTCAAATATACTCGATTAATTTGTTCTCGATAAAGATTGATTTGATCGGTAATATTCTTGTATTGCATGGCCAGCTTTTGAATCTACATTCATGATATTTGAGCTATTTCTACTGTCGGTTGGAATTCTTGTAGGTTGTACAAATGAGTTAATCTCATTACCTCTTCCAAGATCTCAGGAATGTCGCGTTCCTTTCTTCTACAAAATCAATGCGAAAAATAATATCACACATGGTGTATTTCTGTTCTTCAATCCATTTCATATCTTTGGGAGTTGCTTCACGAACATGATACGAGGGCACTGGTCGCGAATGAAAATCGAGTTTAGCCATCTCTTCAGCCACTTTTCCTGCAGCTTGAAGGGACAATAATGTACTATCCATAGATGCAAATGAATAAGAACGAATGAATGTATTCAGTGGACTCAATAATTGAATTAATTGACATCAATAAACTAGTGATCACAACTATAACTAAGAACATGTTCACAAATGTGTTCTCTTTATGAGGTTGTATCGAATCATACGGAGAGGGATACAGAAGCTTTACTAACAGCTGTTTCTTCTTCGGTTTCGTTGCTGTCAACACTAACGATGATTATCCTCTATATCTGCTTTTCTAATTTACGACAGTCATCGAGAGGTTACCTTCTTATGATCAATATCTGTGACTTTGTCACTTCTTCTTGCTTCTTCTTATCCTCTTTCCACAATTGGATTTTGGATAGTTTCATTATTAGGCAAATTGAAGTTTGTGTTTTTGTGAATATTGACGGTTTAGGGGTTCTGTATTCAGTTCTTCTACTTAAGTAGCTTCTTTTGGACTGCCTGCTATTCATTCCACTTGTATAATATATAGAAAGTAATTTTCCATAGATATCAGCTCGTTGTATATCACAAGGAAGTACCAACGCGTCATTATGGAAATCATCTGGCTGCATGGATTATTCCGCTCATCACTGTGATTTGGTTGTTTATTCTGGAGTGTACCCAGGTGAGTGCTATAGGGGATTGTGATCGTCCTTGGTATGTACTGAAATAATTTTCGATTCATAGGCCTTGGATTTCGAATGAACTGGATCACGCCTTCTATTATCAACTAGCCTTCCTATATCTCCCCATTGCATTGATTGTTGTGTTCAATACGGTAGGTAGATTGACATCCTCTTCATTTTAGATCGTCTATATATGTATTGGGTGTAAATCCAAAGGAGAGGATCTTCACTGCTTCATTCTTCTTCGTTCCTTTGCATACATTCTTATAGCTGTTTTCGTAGTTATCTGGGATGTTGTGGATCGAGTGTTCATGGAGATCGGTCATCATCATGCAGGCTTTTCGCGATCAATCATTGCTCTCTCTGTTCCTTCCCTTGTAGGCCTAGTGATTATTGTGATTAGAGGATAGGGTTTTTTGAATGTCTGTGTGTACTCTCTCAACAAATACTTCTTTGTGTCCTTTAAGTCCGATTCCAGAAATGTGTTGGAAGAATCGCTACCTCTAACGAATTAGTGTTTTATTGTTTGTTATGGAAGAAGAGCGAAAACCGCTTATTGCTCTTGGAATTGAAGGTAGTGCAAATAAAGTATGTCAGTTATGGCTTACTGAGACATAGTGTGGTGTTGGGATTATTCGGAGTGATGGACTTCACTGTGATATTTTAGCGAATATACGGAAAACATATGTTCCTCCTGCGGGCTCTGGCTTTCTTCCTCGTGAAACTGCTTGGCATCATCAACAATACGTTATTTTACTAGTTCGACATGCTTTAAATACTGCAAAAATGGAGCCCAAGGATATAGATATCATTTGTTTCACAAAGGGTAGGAATTCAGTTGTTTGTTCATTCTAGGACCTGGAATGGGGGGACCACTAACATCCTGTGCTGTTGCTGCCAGAACCCTATCCCTGTTGTGGCATAAACCTCTCGTTGCTGTGAATCATTGTGTTGGACATATTGAAATGGGACGTGTTGTAACAGAAGCTGACGATCCGATTGTTTTATATGTAAGCGGAGGTAATACTCAAGTCATTTCGTATTCCTATCAGAGATATCGAATCTTTGGTGAAACGATTGATATAGCAATTGGAAACATGCTAGATCGGTTTGCAAGAACTCTACACCTATCTAATGCTCCTTCCCCTGGATACAACATTGAACAGTTGGCAAAGAAGGGAAAGAATCTGGTCGAGTTGCCGTATACTGTAAAAGGAATGGATGTGTCCTTTTCTGGCTTGTCTACATATATTGATAAGAAGGCAAAGGAACTCACCGATAAATATTCAGTTGAAGATCTTTGCTTCTCTCTACAAGAAACTGCCTTCTCAATGTTAGTTGAAATTACAGAACGAGCAATGGCTCATTGCCAACGGAATACTGTCCTTATTGTGGGCGGTGTTGGATGTAATGAACGTTTACAGGAGATGATGGGAGCCATGGTGAAGGAACGAGGTGGTAGAGTATGTGCTATGGATCAACGCTATTGTATTGATAATGGCACAATGATTGCTCAAGCAGGAGTGCTGTCATATATGTACAATGGAGAAACGCCTCTCAAAGATACTATGTGTTCGCAGCGTTATCGTACAGATGAAATGCCCATTGTGTGGAGGTGATCGTTTGGTATGTTACCACTTGTGAGCAGACGACTGCTTTGTTTACTAGATAAATATTAGAAGTTGTTTGTTGTTATGTCTCTTGAAATAGGTCAGGTTTATTTTGTAGTGATCATATGAGTGATCCAATCGAAGAAGAAGTGTTGAAAAAGTTGGTCTTAGATGATATTATGTGCTGTCATGCGTGCAATGTGACAGCCGTGAATCTTCCAACATGGGAAAGTCATAAAAAGGGAAAGCGGTAATTGGGAAATTATAACTAATAAAATACAGTCATTTAAAGTTGATTCGACGTGCAATAGATGAAGAACGTGCACTGCGTAATCCACAGCAAGCAGAAGAGATTAATCAACCTGGTGAAAAGGAAAATGGAGGTATGTTGTTGAGGAGTTGAATCATGTTAGAATCAACACAACAGGGAAAGATAGTTGAGTCATCCAATGATGGACAATCTTCAGGGTTGATGGGGCTAAAGAGTAATGATCCAATTCTTGCCTTCATTTCCGGTATGGAGGATGTTAAGCCAAAAGTGAGCGAAAGGTATATAAAGAAGCAAAAGAAGAGAAGAGAAAAGCAGAAGGAACAGGATGAGAAGAATCGCATTGCCTTAGAAACACAGAATCGTGAACGTGATGAGGAAACAGCAGCTATTAATGAAAAAGTAAAAGGCCTTAATCTCTATGTGAAACCAGTAATCGCAGATGGAAGCTGCCTGTACGTATTGTTACAGTATCGTTAACTCCAGATATCGTGCTGTGGCGGAGCAATTATCTGTTCTGGATCCGTTGATGCGTTCACCAACTTCGCATCGACTTGTTCGCCAAAAAGCTGCTAGCTACATGCGCAGTCATCCGGAGGAGTTCAAGTATTTTTTAGATGATAGCGTTGATTTTGATACTTATTGTGATAAGGTGGAAAATTCGAATGGTGCTCATTTACTTCTTTTTTAATGGTAGAATGGGGCGGTCAACTCGAATTACGTGCCCTGTCAATGGCATTCCAGCGACCCATTCATGTTTACAGTGCTGATTCTCCTTTGGTTATTATGGGTGAGGATCTTATGGTATTCCATTATTTGATATATTTCATTTTAGGCAGAACCTGTGTACATCTCCTATCACAAAAAGTATTTATCACTGGGTAACCATTACAATACACTGTTACCACTTTAATTCGATTTCTGTTTGTTAAGTAATGAATGGATAATAGGTAACGAGCCAGTGTGCTCGGGGTTTTAGCCTTTTTTAATGAAACCGTAACATTATCTGAATCTATAACTAAATCCATTAATTGTTCTTGTTCCACATTAATGGTACAGGAGGAGGTTGTTGATATACTTCATCGCCTCGGGCAACGCAATTCGACACTAGACCTTGTTCAAGAGTTGGAAGTGTACTTGCATAAGAATGGAGATCGTTGTGTTGAGGACTACGATAACACATGCAAGGAACAACGTTTTTCTTCAGGGAAGTACGAGAAGGAGATCTTTTCTTATCTGGCCGCCATCTGTAAGAAGCAGAATGGTAATGGCAATGCAGCTGATGCCAGTCGTGTGATGATTCTGCTTGGATATGAGTCCTACAGGACGAAACCTAAGCGATTCCGTCAGAAGATTGAAAATATGAAGAAGAAGGACCGAAATAATACGAAGAAAAGATCTGGGAGGAGCACACGTCATAGTGATTCTGACTATCCTTCTGATAGTGAAGTGACATCTAGTGATGGTGCAAATGAAGTTGTAAAAAGTATTTCGGAGATCAATAAGCGCTTACCCATTGACCGTGATGAAGAAGATACGGTTTCACCCATTCCATTGGCTCCACTCGAGGTGGGTTCCATTCCTGTCGTTTCAAGAGCGGATATACCAATAAGTACACCTCTATCTATTTCTCCATCTGAAGGATACAATCGTGTTCATGCCGCTCTTCCTACTTCTGTATCCTTTACTGACAGTGTTTCTCTTTTGGGATTTACAGCTCCGGATCCCGATACCTTTATGACCGAGTATATTCAGCAATGTGAGTTTATCTCTCAACACAAGGGCTCATTCATTACCATGGATTCGTATGAGGTAAGCGAAGATGACCTCTTTGAGGGCTACATTCAGCAGTTTGACAATATTGATGCAGTATTTACCGACACTAATAGTGAAGAGCCCTTTGATCCTATGTATCCTAATTGATGTCTAAGGGATTTGTTTATTGATTATACACTATGTTGTGGAAATCTAAATCAAAAGACGTTGTTTCTGCAGTCACTGTTCTCTTTAGAATATCACCTCCTTAGTATTATCTTCGAGATATAAAGTGCTGTGGATACTCACGTATTTTAGTTTTTGTGTGAGGTTTCGTACGGTGTCGTTAGACAAAGCCTAAAGTATTTAACCTAAAACTGGGGTAGAGAACCCTTAGATACAATCCCTTGAAAGGAGTTCTCTATAAACTTGTTCCCTAAATATATATTTAGGGACCCTATCGGAAGAATCGGTGTTAAGGAATATGAAGACCCAACAGAAGTGTTGCACTCCATGAATACGAACCCAGTTGGAAGAGAAAGAAACGATGACATAGAAAGTCGGAGTCATTTGGATGATTACTGTCAATACCCACTTACAGATAAACAAGATCATCACTATTCTTACATTAAGATTACGAAGCACTACAATCAATCGTAACAAGAAACCTTCTTCACTTATTCGCTACACGACACTAAGATATTGTCTCTTTCTAGATAGAAATGGAACTTCACCTCGAAGTTCACGAAGACATCCACTAGTGCACATAAATGAGAACACATCTCCAATGCTTTATAAGCCAACAAGCAAAAACATACAGAAAGAATATGTGAAGTATGAATGGACACTAAGAGACGATTCCCTGTATCGTATAAAACAACATAGAAATCATAGGAAACCATAAGAGAGTCCAAACACACATTATCTTGCACACTCACAAATTCAGCGAGTTTCTTATTCAGACTGTTTGCTGGGATGAATTTGTTCCATAGACAAGCATATACTTAGTCCAACTACTGATCCCATTCATTTTCTGTGTTCTCACTTTACATAAATGTCCTAGTTATTAGGGTAACTAACTAAGATCTACATCAATATCCTAATTCCTCTTTCCATTTCTATGTCCTGAGATAATCACGGGAAAGAATTAACTCCCAAACCAAAACACTTGAGAAATAGGCAGAATATATGTCAGTTCCACTATTCTGAAACAGTTCAGTTAATGAGAGAATCCAGTTTTTCTTAGACTAATGAAGGAAATAGCTGCACTAGTAATGTCCCTGAGCATTACGAATGATAAACGTAAGCAGGGGATGGAAGTTGTGGAGTATATTCGGCAGAAGTTGGAGATAATACAGGAGGAAGCAAAGCAGATCAAATCAGATAAGCGACGGACGTTTGGTAAGGAAGAGGGAGAACTCGTGGACAAGCTTTCTGAGATCTGCAATTACAGGTGTGACGCGCGAAATCGTGAAACAGTGAATAGAGTCATGACACGACTTGGTTATATTGGCTATATGGACAGACCTCGCTTTCGACAACGAATGGAGAATTGTTTAAAGAAAAGGCGTCTTCACGATAAAGACTTTCATCCTTCTTCACGGAAACCAAAGGAAGGAGGAGAGAAGATTAATCGCCGTAGGGAAGGGTCGAAGAAAGAGTTCACTAGTGATGGACAGCAAATGCAAGTTGTTGACACGCTAAATAAAGTTGCTCCATCCTCTACACTATATGTTCATGATACGTATGCATATTCTCAAGATTTTGATGAGAATGTTGGAACAGTAACACTTGAAGAATATGAGCTACCTTATGAGACTAATGGTGACTATTCTAACTGTGAAGATATTCTTATATTCCCGGATGACTTCCAGAATTTAAAGAAGAGTGGTATAGTTTCCGAGAAGTCATCGGATGAATCAGTGGTTCGAGCTATGATAACAGCATTCGGAGACAACAAGGAATCTAAAGGGATTGTTGAGGATGAAGAGTCAACCAAAGATTATAAGGATCCCCCAGCTGAAGAAATGGGCGGTTGGACGTATTTTTTGTTCGACGATCCAAATATAAATTAGTTCAGTTTTATAGATAATTGTGTTTCTTCAATCAATTGTTGCGTTGGATGGATAGTAGTGGTAACTCGCTATATTCCACTGAAGATAGTTGGCTAGAGAAGGCATACAATGGAACTCCTTTCTCTATCGAGGAGATTCATTGTTTATGTAAACGGGTACTTCTATCCACCTTAGTCTTAGTTAAAGGTCTCTGAGATCCTTCGAAAGGAAACAAATGTGATTCAGATCCATTCACCATGTACTATATGTGGAGACATTCATGGGCAATTTTTCGACTTGGTTGAATTGTTTCGAATCAGTGGAACTGTCCCCGATACGAACTATTTGTTCCTGGGCGATTATGTTGATCGTGGTGCTTATTCTGTTGATCTTTAGGATTGGTATGATAACTATAGATTGAATGTCTAGTTTTGCTCTTTTCTCTCAAGGTGCGCTTTCCTGAGCGCATTTTCTTGCTTCGAGGGAATCACGAAAGTCGTTTCTTATCTATGTCGTGAGTACATGTTACGATATTTTAGTGTTAGATTCGGGTTCTATCAGCAGTGTGCCAAGTATTATCATGATGATTGTGTTTGGAATGATTTTATGGAGGCATGTGATTGTTTACCTCTCTGTGCTATTGTTAATCAAACAATTTTTGCAGTTCATGCTGGGATTAGTCCACTTTTGAAGAAAGTCGAGGAGATTGATGCTCTCAACCGTTTCCAGGAGATACCATTGATATCCTTGTCCACTATACCATGATTTACCTTAACAACACGAGGGTTTGTATTGTGATCTGTTATGGTCAGATCCTTCGGAACAGAAGGGATGGAACGCTTCCAGTCGTGGAATTAGTCAGGTTTATGGAGTTGATGTTTCAGAACAGTTTCTTCTCGATAATTCCTTGAAACACTTGGTTCGAGGGCATGAATGGGTGATGGAAGTAGGTGAAAAAAATGGATAATCATGTGAAGGGATATACACAATGCCATAAGCGTAAAGTGATTACAGTGTTTTCAGCTCCAAATTATTGTGGATATGTTGGAAATCGAGGCGCATATATCGAAGTGGACGAGCTGGGTTATTTGTCATTGTAGGAGTGCTGAAGAGTAATAAAAGATAGCTATCAGTTTAACAGTTGTATTTGATTTCTTTGTTATACACAATAAACAAACAGTACATAGCAAGACCGACTCCAATATAATATTTACATGGTTCATACTGCATCTGTAATAGCTTGGATAATAGGAGCTAACTCTCATACACATATTACAACACATACCAGGAGCCTGTGCATTTCCTGTATTCCAACTGAAGCGAGGAGGAATCACATCAGTGGAGTGAATATAATAAGCAGCTACATTTGTATCCTTTTTCTGTAGAATCCATGTACTATGGCCCATGTGAATCTATATTACACATCTTCTATGTTAGTACCTGACGGAACAAACGACATCCATTCGAAGACACAAATACAGGAATATCACCAAATGATTCTCTTGTAGCCAAGTAGATTCCACAGACTACTGGATCACCTGCATGAAACACGAAAAATCCTGAGGGATGAACAGATGAAGTACGGACTAGAATGGAAGAATGTGAGTGCAATTACTATATTCAGCATTATGTTTCGCAATCTCAACAAGGATTTCCTGAATGCCCGTTTGAATACTCTCATCCCAATTTGATTCAGCAACATACTGTTTGCAGTTGATAAAAAGAGCGATAAGTGAATGACTGATTTGTTCTGGGTGGAATCCAGTTGCTAATAAAGCCTTCACTACACCTAATCTCCTTCATCATTATTTACAATTGGATTTGATTCCGAAGAGTCCGAGAGAGAGCTGACTGTCATATAGATGTTGAACATACTCCATAATCTTCAATGGATATGGCAAGTTCACTATTCTCCATTCCCCTCTTCTCTCCTACATGTTGACCGCAGATTCCGATTCGTCATTCGTGTCTCTTCTTCTCCAAAGTCCAGAGCTACCATCGATTATCATATTCAAGTTTACTTTGTTGGATATCTTCATCGCCATCCTTCTTTGGCTGCATAACAGCAGTAGGAATCTCATTTGGATTTGTGACACTAATCGCTTTGATCAGATGTGTAACATCTCGTTTGTAAATATGTGATAATGACTCAATGAATTCAAGAAGTCGTTCTTTTTCTTGACTCTACAATCAACTGATAGATTCATTCCCACTGTGATTAGAATGTCACGAGAACACTGGAAATGAAGGATGAAGAAACCGTTTGTACCTGGACGTACATCAATCATACATGGAAGGAGGTTCTGGGCCCCTGCAGGTTGATTAGCATAGGGAATATTGTTTGTGTTGGCCGTGTTGTACCAGACAATAGCTATGCCAAATGGAATCAGTTGAAATTCTACATGTGAAAACTAAATCAAACATCTAACTCTCTGCAAACTGCAGTAATGGACCGGTTATACGCACGATACGAATTGCTCTTCATCTTATTTCATTTGTATTGTTCTACCTATCTGAAAAGGGTTGAGATGTATTGAATCCCAGTCTGAATAGGAAATGACCTTCATAAAAGATACAGTCGTTTTGTAGAGGAGCGTTCACTAGCTTATTCAATCCATCCATCTCTTCAGGCTTAAACGAACGCTGGAAAGTAATGGTCAATCCTCTTCCGACGAATCTACAATCAAACTGAATTCCAATCATTCTACCGTCGAATTAGACCAACAATATCATTGGGAGACTTGTTTGTACAGGACAGATTATTGATTTTGATGATACGATCTTGATATTTAATCCCATATTGTTCGCTCTGCGCTGACGACTGACTGACAATAACAAATCGACCCAAAGACTCCAATGTCAGTCCCAGCTCTTCTATACGATCACAAACTATAGGAATGGAGACCCTGAGTTGATGGATATTCAACGGTGAATTCGACAGATGTCTGCATCGAAGATCTGCGATTCAGTCTCGTGACCAAAATCAAACCTATTTTCCAACCTCTTTTTGGGAGATCACTCAAATCAATGGGAATCTACGGTTTTTCAAGTTCAGATGATGATGCAGAGTATACTCCACCAAATGAAGATGCTGACCAAGACAAGGATGGAGATCGTTATGTGATTCTTGTTCTTTTCACTGAGCTTTAGATTTTAGAACTTGTTCCGGAGATTATTCCACTTCCTGAAAATATCTACAATGTCGTGAATACAGAAACGAGTGATAATGAATTGTCAGCAGTTATTCTCTAGGTCCAATTGCAGAACGAACCAGAGCACATCGGGGAGATCATCAGCATATTGAACCGGAGATTCCATTCGATCGTGTTCAAGACAAGAAAAATGACCCCTTTCTCGAGGAGAAGGAAGAGTAGTCTTTTCGTTATCTTTTTTCCCTAGATATCGCCAGTTTGTTCAAGGTGTCTTGTTTGGGGAGCACGATCGAGAGTCTACAGTGGATTCATCTGATGAGGAATTTATTCCTCCTGTAGTTGAAGAAGAAAAGGTACGAGTTGATTGAGTTCTTTATTGTAGTCTTACAAACGCCGTATCTCTCAAAAAGAGATTAATGAAGTGAAATTTGTATGGATTCGACTACACTCTCATCTAGGATGCTTTTGTTTCCCAACCAACAGTTCCTATTCGTTCGCGAGATTCGCTTCCTACAGTGACTCCTTGCATGGAACCACAACCGATTACTTTAAATTCTGTAATAGTACTACCCTCTTCTGATTATAGATGCAACGGATTGTTCTAAAGACTCAATTTATGTGTTGTGCACAGCTCATCATTCAACTCTATCTTCTCTGCTCCATTGATCCTGCTTACCACTCCTCCCTTCCTGTGATTCGTGATATTTTAACCATGTTGAGGTTTCCATCCTTTTCTACCCCTTCTGCTCCTACCACATCTACTGCTCCTTCCATAATCCAGCAAATCTCCAATCTCAAGATTTTCAATACACAAGCCACTTATGCTACGAAACTCCCCGTGACTGCTGTCGCTATTGTCGATTTTGAAGCGGTAACGAAAGTGTGTGATCTGATTGATTCACTCTGTGCTCAGTTGCCATCTCAATTACCATCATCACAACCGTCCAAATCCAAGAAAAACTTGTGGTGGCTGAGGCGAGTGTTGAGTTGTAGATATGAGCAACATCCTGTCTATCAGAACGTGATGACTACACTTCAGGCCACATTCGAGCCCAAATTAAAACCCGAGATCTCTCCTGCGAATACTTGTGGAGGCTATGGATCTTCTGGACGATTACAGTTCACACCTTCAGAAGATACTCTCTTGGCTTTGGGAATGTAGTATCTGAATGGCACTTTGATTGTAGATTGTTGTTGGGTGAGGACTATGCAAGAATTCGAAACACACTATTGGGAACCAAGGATGTGCAACAATTGAGAAATCGATCAAAGAATCAGCGAAATAGCAAGAACCAGCGGATGAACATCCACAAACGATATTTCTCGATTTATTCGGAATTCAAGAAATGGGATTCTTCTGTGTATACTCGGATTTGTCAATTGGTGTTAACTCACGGTGAGAATGAGATTACTTGCTGATGTATAGTAACGAGTTGGCAGGTGCTTCAAAGATTGTATTTTTATTTCTACAATGAGATTTCGTTGAAATATTATTGGTTGAATCGATATTTCCATAGTGTGGCAGTTATGCTGGACACCACACAAAATGAGTCGATTCCATTCTTTTTAGTGACACCAATTCATACAACAATTCGAGTAGGAGTGAAGAGATGACGTCATGTTTAGCAACCCATTTTGAAGAAGTATATCAGTATTCGGCCACGTATGAACTTACAGTACCTTTTAGTTGTAGAAGGATTCCAATCAAATCCAGTAGCGCGTGAATCGGATGACATTTTTGAAAAGGACGTGTTATTGGATGAAGAGGTTTCAAGTGACGAAGAAGCGAGAGCAAATAAACGACCCCGTGTAAATGATGATGTTGAGCGAGAAGAATTGACTGATGAAGATGAAGATGTGTAGTATTTATTGTTTGTTTACAAACACTTCAGATATCTCTAGTTAGAATATACTGAAGCAAGTTGTCACTTGTCAGTAGTCGAGGTTTTAATTCTGCTTTATCTTGAGCCATTTCTTTGTAAAAGATCTTTGCCGTTGTTGAAGCCATGCTAACAGAGAGTTTATTGTGTTCAGGAAGTAATCTCTACACATCAGAATATCTTTCAACCAATACACGACGAATCCATTCTGGGAGTTTATTTTGATTATCTGTAAAACTGAATCGGTTATCTCCAAGCACTACAAAGGAATAATCCATCTTGTTTCGAATAGTTCTGCCAATACACTGAGCAGTCTGCTTTTATTATAACAACTCAACTCTTACTTGTCGAATGGCATCGTAAACATAATAGTCATCTTCATCAACATCATGCTCATTTCGAATGAACTCTTGCTTCAATTTGAGAGGTTTATCATTTGCATTTCTATTTCTTATTATTGATATATAATATTACTGAAATGGAACCCCCATCATCACACAACATCGACCATAATGGTCATTGAAGTGCACACCCTCAGAAATATGGCCTCGTACTACACAGAGCAAAATAGCTCCTTTCCCTTCATCACATGCTTTTCGGTAGTTGTGTACAGCTATATTGCTTTCAGCGATGTCCCGACTTTCGATAAACACCAGTTTCTGATTAAATAGGTCTCGGATTACGGAAGTTTCGTTCCATTCTGTTAGATAGAACTCCAAGTGCGATAAAGGAAATCCTGCTTTCAGTTCAACAAGGATATGTGCGAATAGCTCGTGAAGAAGCAAATAATCCCATCTGGAACCACTTTACTTAGCTCAACAAGCAAACTTCCTAAGCATGATATACATCACCTTGATCTCTACCATATTTCACAGTCATGAATCGATTATTCCGTAGAGAATATTTACTGGTCAGAACATTGTTTTTATCCTTGTCTTCAACGAGAGATGCTCCTTCTACCATCATCGGCGACTATTTCTAAATTCCCACGACTATCGTTTTACCTGGTCATTTCCACGTGTTACTACCACTGGCAACAGACGTGGATTGGCATCAACACAAATGGATCGTGCCACCATGGGTTGAAATCCAAGCAATTTGGGATACAGATCCAGTGGCGACAAAGTACCACTCGTAAAAATGACATGCTTGAAGAGAGAAAATAATGGTTTCATTCCTAGAGAAGCATCACAACAAATCATCTTGAGAGCGCACTGGGAAGAAATGAGACTTGATGGATTCTGCCGTGACACAAAGGGTGGTTCGATGATCGTCATGAAACCACTATCATACAATCCCACAAGAGTGCAAAAACTGATCACACGAAGTAGGGGTTCGCAAGCGGCTCGAGATGACTGACCTGGATCAATCTGCTCAAATGTAGAGAGAAGACACTGAAATCGGGAATGGAACATTCGGAGGGTATTACAGTCCACTACACAATTCTACACTTGATTTGATAAATACTCATCAACCTCAAACAACATTAACCGTAACTCATTCATTGTGAATTCCTTGTTTTCCCGTGTTTCTAACCAGTTTTGCATCGACATCACAACAAGCTTCAACAGTGGCAAGAAACTCTCTGCTAAGACATATGGTCCATCTACCAACTGCTTGGCAGAATCAAATGCAAGAACTGGAGGAGTACAATCTTCCTGATGAAGTCGATCCTCACGAAATGCTAATTGCATTTGTTGAAAGGTTTCTTCGAGTTGTTGCTGTTTCTGTTGTTGGAAAGACTGTAACTGATTTGAAAATCTGAATATGAGATATGATCAGAGGAGATACTCTGTTAAAATCGAGTAACTCTGTTTGAGATGTGAAGCAGTGATGAGAATACTATGATCCTCACATACCACATTCTCAATATTATGTCCTTCATCAAAAATCAGAATGTTATTGCTATTATTGAGATAAGGGAGAATGAGATTGCTGATTTGAGGATCGAGAACATATTGATAGTTCATTGTGATGATATCTGCCTTTGTAATCATTGCTCGTGCATAATAGTAAGGACAGATATTGGTTCGCGATCCAAGTCCACACATATCGCTCAAGGAACAACTATGCTTGATTAACTACTTTACTAAGTACATATCATCTGGAAGACACAAATTATTTGCATTTGACATTAATGCTTCATAGTAACAGCATCCTGCATCTTCAATATCTCCTAAATAGTATCGTTGTCTCTGTTTTCTATCAGAGATTATTCGTAATCGATGACACTCATCTTGATGTGAAGGATCTTTCATTTCTCAATTATTTAGATATGTCAACTTTCACATGTGTATCCTGTTTGTTGATTTTTGGATGTATACACAAGTTTCTTCGACTACTGAGACAGATCCCTGATACTGGACGATACTGAATTCCCATAACTTCTTTGCGATACTTCGTGATTTTCTTCAATTCCTCCATACACTGATTCAGTTCTGTGATCGTTCGAGTACAATAGATCAGTTTTCCTAATTCAGTAATCTTAATCTATTCAACAAATACCCAGATTTGGATGGACATCTCTCAAACTCAGATATACAGCAAGAATGCACATAGTCTTTCCAGTTCCTGTTGGCATTTCAAGGAGAGCATGTCCTTTCTGTTCTTTCGTTTCCAGAATCTGTTTCAGCTCCAACATGTACTCATACTGTTCAGGATAAATACTTGGATATCTACAGGATTGAAATGGATAGAGGAAGGATACGGGAACAGAACTGACAACCCATCCAAGTCGAACTGCATCTTGGGAAAAAGATTGTGGATGTCTATTGCCACTTCTGTGTATTGAAATTGAACGATGTGGTTGCTTCCATTTACCTAGAATCGAACAAACAAGCTAAAAACAATTCCCCTTAGTTTCTGTTCATCATCTTATTAGCGATAAAAGAACTATCTGTTAGAGTCAAACTCATTCCTCACCTTGATTCCAAGTACGATGTCGTCGTTTGAGCAATGCAAGTTGCTTGACGAGAAGTCAAGGTGCTCTCAGGCTTCTGGACACACTTATCGAAAGCAACGTTGGTAATTTTGCGTACAGCCTCCTACACCATAAAGACTCTATCAATCAATTTACCATCACCATAGCTCTTTGCTGCTCCTGCATCAGAGCCTGCTGGAAGGATTCACTAGGAAGTAAGAGAAGAAGAAAAGGAGGAGTACTCAATTCCTGACATTGGACTAATAAGAAGGTATTCAACTGAATGAAAATCGAAACCGATTTCTGTGATCGTCCATCTTTCCTGTATGTCGTAGTGATAATTAATTGCCACAAACAACTCAAAGTACTTTTAAATACTTTCTGTCTTCTTGTCTGTTTCATAAGGAGCCAGCGCCGAAGCAGATGGATCAATAATTCTACTTTCATTCATTACAAATACATCTGTCATCCGTCCCGATGCAGAGAAGTCCTGAATCGTTCGTACACGAGAACTACTATCCATAATTGTAACTGTTTCCACTAGCAGAGGCTTTCCAGTTCGAGAATCAACTGCTGTGGTAATAAGAAGATATGGAGAAGCCTCAACCATTTCAATCTTACACTCTGAGTACATTCCATCACTCATCTCTACACGCAACTTTCCGTTTCCAATAGGGGTGTAGCGAATGGATCTTGTTGCAACAAGACCTGTTTCGTCCACAGACGAACGGTTCTCAATCCAGTAACCATGAGAATCAAATCGTAAATCACAGGTCGTTACGGGAGGGTTGAGAGTAGGATCATCACTTGGTACCACGCTGTTTCCACTCCATTTACCTTCCATACGATGCATAACTTCAAAAATAAAGCCTCCAACAACAGAGACAAACATGGACTTGAAAACACGATCAGGATACTCTCGTTGATGTGGGTTGAAGGGAACCTGCTTGGGAATAATGGCAGCTTTCTTCTTCATCTCTTCCTGATCGGGGACCATTACAGTAGGATATGTCTCCCATTCCGTTCCCTTATTCCATTGTCGATCCCAGACACCATAAACAGGATCGAAACCAGCATGATGGTAATCTCTACATATCAAGTCAATTCATTCATACTTACTTCTTTGCTAAAGCTTCATCATGGATTTTCTTTGCTAATTCTCCGTAATTGACTTTTGAAAAGGGGCTAATATTCGAGTACTGGTGGAAAACAGTGCAATCTTCGCGAAGATCATTCTCCATGACAGTTGTATCATCACTTAGCTCTTTTCCATTATACTGAAGAACAATATAGTCTGGAGAAGTACACTTTCCAGTATCGATATATTTCTGCTTGACAGCAGCAATGAGATCAGTTCTCTTGACTTCAATACGGATACTATCAAGTCCGTTGATTGTTCCATCTGAATTGATACATTTAATATTGATAGGGAAGCTAGAAGGAGTAATGGAATCCTTCTCTTCCTTCGCAATCTTACTTGTATCAATAGCTACCTCTGTTGTATTTTCAACTTCCATTAAGAATCTTCTGAATAAACAAATACTGGAGAGAAAACGGGTACTTCTAGAACACGGCAGAATTCTGGAAAATTCTGCAACATTCTATACCTCTATCTGTGTAGATACGACTGCCTAATGTCACTTTAACAAACACAACCGATGCAATAATGAGTACCAAAAGCAAAAACACAAGCTTACAGACGAATCTGATAATCTCCGGAACGGGTCATATAACGTACCCACT
>JANPWN010000034.1:0-10375 GCA_027406425.1 Blastocystis sp. subtype 8
ATTACCTCCTTTTTATAATCCTATAATATGAAGCACAGAGAGTGATCGGACCCTTCTTTCGTTTTATTATTCCTATACTCTTATTATTCACTCCTTATGGATAAGAACCGATAATATGCAGTTAATTCAATATTATTTAACGAGTTATGAGTGTTCTACATCCATATGACAATCTTACTATGTACATCTTCTACTTCATTCCATATCTGAAATCGCATCAACAGAATATTTAAATAGAAGCTGTACTGAAAACAAACCATAGTATACAAGACATGAACTTAGATCAATGTGATAGATGTCCCAAGCGTGCTTCTGGTTCTCCGAAGGATGGTCAAGGAGCTGCTGAATACTACTTATAATCACTTCAGCAGCTTTTTCCACATCTTCAAGGGTTGTATAGCGCCCAACCGATAAACGTAGTGTTCCAATAGCAAAAGAAGGTGGGCACTGAATCGCTTTTAGCACATCACTTATAGAGATCCCATCTGTGGAGTGACAGGCAGCACCTGCAGATGTACACAGAGAGTCATTCATAATGGCCAATAGGGAAGAAGAAAGAATACCTTCAAAGGAAATGCTTAGAGTATTAGATAGATAGAAAGACGTGTCATCCTCATCAGCATAATAATCTGAGTTCATGGTACTGTTCACACGGACATGAACAGGACTCTTCCTCAGTAACAGCGTCTTCAAATGCTGTTTCAACTCACGCATACGCTTCATATCATCCTGGAGATTCGACTGAATTAGTTCGGCTGCCTTACCCATGCCAACACACAGAATTACATTCTCTGTTCCTGCTCGACGTCCTTTCTCTTGGTTAGCTCCATGAATAATTGGCTGCGGTTCCAGAGATCCGTCTCGAATGTACAGTATACCAACTCCTTTGGTAGCATATATCTTATGTCCTGCCATTGTCAAATAATCCACTCCCAGTTGCTGAGTATCCACAGACACCTTTCCACCTGCCTGACTGGCATCACAGTGGAAGAGAATGGTTCCATTGCCATTTGCTGACTCTATGATTAACAAAGAAGGCTATTTAAACTCTCAAATGCTCGAACTCGCTTTACCATTTCGGGTATGGGCTGAATAGAACCAATTTCATTATTTGCTAACATGCAGGTAACCATAGCCACATCTGGAGACAGCAGCTTCTCCAACTGGTCTGCATCTACAAAGCCATAACGATTCACCTGGAGGTGAAGAATAGTGAAACCGTACTCTTCCTTTAAAAACCTTAAAATAACAAAAGCAACAAATATATACTTTAGAGTTTCATTTACAGCAGGATGCTCGAAGCATGAGGCAATGATGGTTCGACGCCCATCATGAAGAGCACGAATACCTCCTATTAGTGCCTGATTAATCGATTCTGAACCTAGACAATATAGCTGTATCTCAAAGTCAACCTCCAGAGAGAAAGAGAATCTCAGATGGTTTCGAATTGATCATTCGAGCAATCGAGTTTCGGGCTTCTTCAACACCTGCTTTAGCCACTACAGTGGAAAACAAAACAAATACAACCTACGACGTCCATAGACATGGGAAGAGGATGGGTTACCAAAGTACTTTGTCATATATGGCCACATAGCCTTCGCTACTTCAGGATCCACAGGGGTCGTAGCATTGTAATCCAGATATATTGGATCGCTAGGAGATGATCGTGGGAAAATAGAATCCATAGAAAAAAATAGCTACAAACAAACAATGTCAATCAGCCTCTTTCTTCTGTGGAAGCATTACTGTTTTTAAGTCCACTTTACTCATGGGAAACTGAATGGCAGGAGCCACCCATGTTCCACCTTCTGTTAAGGTAGTTTCCAAGAAAATGTATAGAGGATATATGAGCATTGCTCTCCTTGCCACTTCAGTGTTCCTATCCGGTACATACAATTAGGACAATATATCTTAGCTTCGATTTGGTCCTGATTCTTCACCCATGGTGGACAAGACTGGAGAAAATACGACAAACATCCATGTGCAGGGTGTTTGTCCTTCGCTCATCAACGAGACAATGAACTTACCCGTTTTGTCTTTTCAAAGGCTAATTTATGTTCAAATGGAGTGTGCTTTGCCAGCTGGTCCTTCCTAAAAAGAATGGCTCCACACTTGCCACATCGAAATACTTCTGTCGGGACAAGGTCTAAAATAATTATATACTATCTCTGTAATCATACCTGATGCCTTAGAATCGTTACTCATATATGGTCTAGAATATTGTTGATGGAAAGGATCGATAACTGTGCATCACCCAATTAGAATAATCCAAAGGCAGTTAGATCAACGCATGGATAGTACATTTGGTACCAACAGAACGATCTGCATCTGGTTACCGCGGGAATACTTGACAAGTGATTTCTTCATCCATTTATTACTTACAATGCTAACACGTACGTTCCTGAAAGTTACTAAATCCGGACTCTTTGTTCGTTCATTTGCATCTGAGGAGTTCAAGCTTCCTCCCCTTCCTTATTCAAAGAAGGACTTGGAGCCTGTTATCAGTGAGAAGACACTGACTTGTCATTATAATGGCCACCATCAAACGTTTTTCCTGACCTTTTGCCTGATCTATAGTTATGTTAATAATTTGAATGCTTTTACAAAGGGAACTGATCGTAAGCCCTTGGAATACTATATCACGGATGTTTCTGGACCTATTCACAATCAGGCCGCTCAAGTAGTTTTATCTAGTCATAGTTATTGCTAGATTTGGAACCACACATTTTTCTGGAATTGTATGGCTCCTAAATCAGAACAGCCATCGGGAGTGTTACTTGATCGAATCAACAAAGACTTTGGATCCTTTTCTCAGTTCCAAACTACTTTTACTAACTCGGCTGTTGCTTTATTTGGAAGTGGTTGGACCTGGCTTGTCTATGATGGAAAGGAGGAGAAGCTGAAGGTAGTAAATACATCTAACGAAGCAAATCCCATGCAAAGTTCATATAGATCAGTAACCTGATTTCTAGACGGGTTCCGCCCACTTCTTACCCTGGATGTCTGGGAACACTCTTACTATCTGGATTATCAATTCCGCCGTGCTGAGTATGTGAAGAGTATGTCGATTCCTTGGTATCCTAATATTTAGATTGGTGGAAGATTGTTAACTGGAATTTCGTAGCAAGAGAGTTCGAGAAGTGTAATTGAGTTTTCACTTAGTTTTTGTTCAAATGCATACTTATTTGTCATGGTATCCTTTTATACTTCTCTTCATTCTGTGTACGCTTTACTAAGGTTGTGTTTACAATGAAGGCTGTATTGAATCGGCTTTTATTTCTTGTTCAAGTACGCATATCGTTGTTGAAAATGGCTCTGCAATTGAAACTGTGGAGTGTTTGGATAGCAATTCTCCTCATTTACCTCTTGAAGCCACAAATTTGTTAAATGGACTTCAATTTGATGGAAGGTATTTATCAGGAAGTTGCAGCTTTGTTGTTACCAAGCATCCCATTTTCGTGTACAATAATGATTCGTCGTTAATGATTACTATAAATGGTATATTTGTTCATTGATTCTGATTTTAGTAATCTCAAAACCTTCTTATATTGATTATGGTGTTTACAGTATCTCGATTCGTGAAGAAATGGTCATGGATCCTCTCTATCCTGTTAGTGATTCCTTTTTATCTGTTTTTGCAGTGAGTGGTGATCTGCCTCCAGGTCTTCACTTTAATGAGACTACAGGAGTGATTTCTGGAAGTCCTTTACAGGAAGGTCGAGGCGATTCTCGAATAGGAAATCAACAAAAGACATATCATATTCAAGTGGTAGGTAGTAATCGTTTTGGATCCGTTCAAACAGACTTCAAAATTGTAGTGAATTCATTTTCTGAAAAGGCTGATCATGGGGTAGTGGCTTGTACAGTTCCAGTTCCTTCCGTGTTTAAGGGAGTAGCTGAGGAACTGTTTACAGGCACACTGATTGGAAACTGTGTAGTACAGTCTTCATTTAGTTGGGTGCGTCCAGAGGGCGAAGGATCAGTACTCTCAACACGAAATGTACGTCTCACTACGTACTTTTCAGCTGACTATGCAGCTCCCTACTCTTTCACGCTCAAGTCAGCCGCTGAAGCTCTACTCTATCTTGATGACTACTCGAATCCTCTTCTCCAAGCAGAGCTGTCATCACAGCCAGTGAATCGGAGGGTCACAATCATGTTATCTCAAGGCTTGCATCGTTTAGTCCTTTACAGTACAGACTCTTATGTTGCTCTATTCTATGGGTCTAATTCTATTGGATTGGATGATACTTTATTAACTCATGATACCTTGTTTTTACCTATTATTGGACCTCTCTTCTCTTTTTTCCCTACAGCTACTGGCTTTGAAGGTATTCCACTCGACATTAAGATCAAGGGATGGAGGAAACCAGTGAAGCTTAGTATCTCAATGTCCCAAGAAAGCCTCATAACTACAAGTCCTTCATCAGTTCGTGTTGTGGATCCACGTGTAGGAGAGTATGAATTCGCAGCTGTTGCGTATAATGAAGGAGGGAGTCGCTTGATTCAACAGAGCTATCGAATTGAACTGCCACGAGAAGGGATGATGGTTACCGTCCGATCAGAGCTGAGTCCGGAAGTAATTGTAATGCAGAAAGCTATCTCTTCCATGGAGTCATTCACAGAAGCGTACAGGTGTTCTTGTGAGCTTAGAGTTAGAGATCTTCCCATTGATGTAACTTCTCCATTTCTTTCATATCATGCCATTCTGCAACTCTTTACTACTCTTCCTTTTGTGATTGAGGTGGATGAAGAGTGTGAAGTGGTATTGAATGATCATTTATTCAAAGAGAATCTCGTCTATCAACCTTCTACATCAAGTATGTTTTTTGTTTGCAATCTATGTCTAGAAGAAGTGGTGTCTCTCGACATCAATTGTATAGGTATTAATAATTATCATACAATGATGATTGTATTCAATGGTACTGCCCCTGCAGAACCCTTCCGAGTACTCTCTCCACTTCCTTCCTTTTCTTATCAGTTTCCTGCTTATCACTGTATTCGAGACCAGCCATGTCCTAACAATGACTTAATTTCTCTGCCTTCTAACTGTACTATCTTCTCCGTATCTCCTCTTCCTGTTGGTTTTGAGTTATTCTCGAATGGCACTCTAGCTTGTAGTGCGGTAGGCACAGTTCCTACTTCATCATTGACAGTCGGTTGTTTGGAGACACCACAACGACTCACAGTACAGGTGTCAGTAGGAGGTATAAACGGATCACTTTCTTTATTAATAGAATCTGTTATCAAACCCACTTCACTTATGCTTACGGTTAATGGACAAGAGATTGGAGACTCTGTTTCTCTTCCTCTGGGAGAGGTTTTCTACATCACAGTGATTCTTGACCATTCGAATGATGTGACTCTCACTTCGATACCTCCTCTACCAGCATCAGTGCTACTTTCTTCATCCAGTATCACTGGAAATGTTACAGAGGTCCTTTCAAACAACTATACTCTCATTGCCAGAAATTCTGCTGGTGCTGTGAGCAAAAAATTGTTCATTCAAACAGAACCTTGTCATGAAACATTCTATTATATTCGTTTTAATGTGGGACGAGGACAGGGCTTAGTGAAACTTGATTCGGAAGTGAAATTGGACCATTCTGTAGATCCTTCTGTGGTTGTGCCTATCTGTACTACCAGCGGTACACTTACTGTGTCCTATCAGTGTTCATCTCCTCAAGGGTGTTGGTTCACACTATATAGAGGGAATGAACACCTTCCTTCTCTCTTCGTTCGATACAATGAACATCGTGTCTCATCATTCATATTACCATATGATCAACTCTTCGTTAATCCTTGGGAGTCTGATTTCGTGATTCCAGTGGGTCAATCTATATCTTCCATTTTTTGGTATCATCATGGTTTCTTCTCATCCATCATTCTTCATGACTTACCAAGTTGGATAGTGTATGATCCTTTGGAGAACTGTCTATCAGGATATGCAGAGGAATCTGGATTCTATGAAGGAAGTGTTGAAGTTCTGTCCAGTGATGGCAATGTCGAATTTGACCTTGCTATTGAAGTCCTAACGGAAAAGGAAATTAAGTTGATGAATGGCCAACCAGTTGTCATCGAGATGTTGAACGAAGTTCATTCTACACAGTTCCCATGGTTCGAGTTTGATGGGAATCTTACCTATGTGCCTGTCTCGTTAACCAACGTCACTACACATCGGATTCTACAGAGTGTTCTAATACCCAGAGGTGAATCAAGATTCACTGATCTCCCGTAGGTGAGAGTTATAGTATTTCATAGTAGAGATGATATGGAGTGGTTTGTTTATCATGAGAACATGCTAGTTGCACATCGAGCTTCCAATGAACATGATTTCATCTTCGAGATGGATTCATTCGTGAATCGTGGAGATCCATGGTTACTGTACCCCTATTTAGAACCACCTTCTTCTCTATGGATACAACCGTCCTTTGACGATGGATCTTGGTTATCAACAATTCAACCATTAGTTACTATGAATGATGGGAGTATTTATATTCGTAAGCACTTCAATCCAGTTCACTCTTATTACAGCAGTGTGCTGATGCATGTAACTGTACGTTCGGGTGTTCAAGTATATGCTTCGGGCCAATTGGTTCTGGAAGAAGGGGTCTCACAGTCGAATAATGATGTGAGTTTCCAACCTCTAATTGACATGCCTTTAGAACCAGTCACGTATCACTGTTCTATTCCTCTTGATCTGGTTGTCAATGACACTATTCTAGCAATCCGTCTATTGACACCAGGATCAATGAATGTATCGCTTCTATTGGAGTTGCAAGTAGAAGGAATTGGAGGAATGATTCAACAAACCACCATAAATACTCCAATTACTCGTTCTGAGCCTATTGTCCCAGTATGTCTAATATCTCCTTCTCATGTCTAGACTCAGATAGTCCCAGAGTCTCTGTTGTCTCCATTCACTTTTTATCTATACACTAGTTCCACACTCCCTTCTTTCATCACTCTCTCATTCCAGTTTCCAGTTACTGTTTCCACATTTCTCCTCTATTCGAGTGGAGTGAATCTTGTTCAGCTCCCTGCCTATTTTGAGATTTATGGTGAGCTTCTCGATGGAACTATGTCTTTACTCTCATCACATCATCATGCCTTGCTCTGGATCAAACAGCGTTCGCCACTACGTATTGTGTTACCTTCTACTGTAGTACGTTCACTGGTGCTTATCATCTATGGTCCTGGTGTCGTGGTGCTCTTATTTGTAGGTACTGACTTCGATGGAAATGATGGACATTATTATGGACGAATTGTGGTATCTGCAGAAACGCCCGTATTCTGTCCAGCATTTGGAAATGTAGCAAAAACAGCAGGAGGAGAGTGTGTTCTGGAAATGATTCAGGATTCATCCCAAAAGGGATATGTGAAGCATTGCTGTCGTGTGGAGCAGGAGGAGGAACATAAATTACATCGTTGGGGAGTATGGAATGTGACAGAATCCCATACTGTTTTACAAGTTCCATCTCCTCATAAGGCGTTCGTTGAGTTTATGTTTAGTGTGACACAGATTCAGCCAATTATTGCAGAGTATCAAACTCCGAGTGATCTGGAAACATGTTTGATGGTACTCTTGGGTGCTAAAGTCACTGTGTACAGTGTAAGTGATATTTCTGAAGCTGTATGTGATTGTAATCCTGGTGATTCGTAGACTAGTTCCGTTTTCCTCTATCGTATTCATGTGGACACCAAAGCCTCTCTAGCCAAAACAATCGCCAAGCGAATTTCTTCACTTCCTGCACCCCTACTTCAGCTCTTGAATCAAATGGATTCAGAGAGTTATAAGAGTGTTGAATCAATTGAATTGCGCTTTAATCCTGTGATTGTAGTTGCTCCGAAAACGCTTTTTGAGAGGATTATGATTGTGGGAATTCCTTCTGTTGTGGGAGTTACGCTTGTGATTCTGATAATTGTGTATCGTCGCCCATTGCTTCATGGCTATTATCAGGTGGTCCTTAATTATCGACAGAGCAGACGAAAAGAAGTTTATGAATCCATGGGTATTCCTATTGATATGTACTTCCTGCCTAAAGAAGGTGCTGGTGAGGTGAATTTTGAAACTCCTTATGGTGATATTCATCTTGTTACGCCTCTTGTGAAGACAAAAAAACGTGTATATTCGGAGAATTTTGTTCAAGCATCGCAGCCTTGAAGTGTTTGTGAATCCTAAACATAAATACTTGATGACCTAACAAAAAAACCATGTAGAATACACTAAACTCACAAGAACTTGGGATCCAACTTTTGAACTAATTTGAGAATCACTTTTGATGCCATTCGTGGCTTATCCTTATATGCTGATACCAACACAGCATCACAGTTGGTATACACAGCTTTATACAATCGTAAAATATTCTGTTGTGACTTGCTTGCTATCAGTGCGATAGTGGCAAGAGATGGAGGTGATTCAATATCACATAACCGTGTAGCCATAAGAACAACCACTGCATTCAGAGCAGATCCACGCGTATTTGGATAATCACCTTCTTTCACAGCTCCTACCAACTTTAATGCCATTTCCGAACACTCCCGTGGGAGTAGCAATACACCACAATACCGTCGGATATAATCTTCATCTGTAGGGATAGGAATGTTCAGCTTTAGTTCGGATATTATCACCTGAGAGAGTCGTGTCACTTTTCGTTGATCTGCCAACACGACATCACAAATCTCACTCAGTAGCCGATAGGAATTACATAATCGACAAGCAAGATATAAGCAGGAGGAAACAATAACTTCAGATCGTTTTCCACGAATGTGCATCAATGAATAACACTGGGAGTATAGACTAAAAGCGCAGCTGACTACACCTACAGTGAGATCCAATTCATTTGCTGCTTCTTGCATCGTTGAATGTACTGTTAGCAGTTTTCGAGATTGACGTTGTTCCTGAAGATTCTCCATACTTCGAAGCAAATTACTTGTTCTGGAATCTACACTTCTTCCATCTAGTAAAAAGTCGGTGGACAGTCCAGATTCCGGAAGAATGCTTTCCGTATAAGTATTCACCCGAGCATCGTCTTCAGCATTTCCTAGATCATTAGTACAACTCGAAAAGTCACTACCATCTTCTTTATACGTTCTCCACTCTGGTTCTTCCGAAAGCATGTTTTGCAACTGAATTTGACCACAAGAAGTACAAACACGATCTCCTGTATGGTTGTCATCGATGAAATCACTACTTCCACATCCCCGACACACCATCGTCATTTCAACGCCCCTTGAATTGGAATAACCTAGACTACATGATAAATGGTACATATCTCTCACAGTAACTCGTATGCCAGAAGAAAAGTGATTCTGTCTTTTCCTAACTTCCGTTTACCATATATCAGTTCTCTTCATGAATTACGTTTATGTTTACAGTGACATGGTTTTCTTGGAATGAAGTCCATTGTTGCATTTTCTTTCACCTTTCTATGTGAATTATACTGTTGAGTTGTTTACTGTTTTAGGCTGTATCGTTCTGGTGTATGGTCATGCAACTATGTGTACAGACTCACATGGTCGACAGATCGAGTTGAAACCTTCCATGATTAACGATGATTATTGTGATTGTGATGTGGATGGGGTTGATGAGGATCTTACTTCTGCGTGTTCCTTTTTATCGAATACTTTGTTCACTTGTAAGAATGAGGGAGATATTCCTAAGTCTATCTATTCTTCTCGTGTGAATGATGGGGTAGAGCTTGTTTGAGATTAGTGAAATAGATTTGTGATTGCTGCGATGGAAGTGATGAAAAGGAAGGTTTCTGTACAGATACTTGTTCTGTTCTTTTCTTTTGGAAGGTTGATGTGTAGGAGTTGAAGAAAGCTCGGTTATTAGTTATTGAAAAGGAGTATACAGATGCAGCTAAAGGAAATCAGATTATGAAGCATCGTGTTGAGTCGAATGATAATGGAGATGATGAGATCGCTTCCACATTAAAGGAGATTCGTATTGCTAAACGTGAGCTTCAGGCTCTGCAGAAGAAGGTGGAGAGTCATACTCAGGTGAGTCGATTGATTGATAAGAAGTATTCTTTATATCGCAATCGATTCATCTTACGTACAGGCGAGATCCCAGAGATGGATTTGATGGAGAAGCCGTATGTAGATGTGTCATTTTTGGGTGCTGAAGGAGAGAAAGTGGAAGCTGAAGGAGTTTCGGAGGAAGAAACTGAAGAAATTCCTGTTGAGAGTCTAGAAGAAAGTGGAGAACCTGAAGAAGTCATGGTGGGAAGTACAGAAGAGGTTGAGGAACCTGAGGTTGTAAGAGAGAGTACTGAGGAGGTCACTGATGAGGAGATTACGACTGAGGAGGTCACCACTGAGGAGGTCACCACTGAGGAGGTCACCACTGAGGAGGTCACCACTGAGGAGG
>JANPWN010000037.1:0-54071 GCA_027406425.1 Blastocystis sp. subtype 8
CCTTTGGGTGAACTTGTGTATCGTCGGACCTATTCCCGTACTCTTGAAGATGGAAGCAAGGAGGACTGGTGGCAGACTGTTCGTCGTGTGGTAGAGGGAACCTATTCTCTGCAAAAGGAACACATTCAGTCCTTCCATTTGGGCTGGGATGATGAACACGGACAGCGTTCTGCTCAGGAGATGTATGATCTCATCTTCAACATGAAGTTCCTCCCTCCAGGTATGAGAGTGATGAAGAGTGTAATGTGAAGGTCGTGGCTTGTGGGTGATGGGTACTCCTGTGGTTCATAAGAAGAATCTGTCTGCTGCTCTGAACAATTGTGCCTTTGTTTCGACAGAGGAATTAGCAGCAGACCCAACAAGACCCTTCGCATTCATGATGGATGCGTCTATGTTGGGAGTGGGAGTGGGTTTCGATACGAAAGGTCGCGATACTGTTCAAGTGATGAGTCCAAAGGAAGAGAAGATTGTGTATCGGATTGAGGATTCTCGTGAGGGATGGGTGAATTCAGTTTCAATGTTATTGAAGGCCTATTTCGGAGTGAATGGTGAACCTCAGTGTGATGTGGAGTTCGATTACTCTGCTATTCGACCTGAAGGTGAGCCTCTGAAGACATTTGGTGGAGTGAGTAGTGGTCCTCGTCCTCTCCGAGAGTTGCATGAGAGTATTCGTGGGGTGTTGGAGAAGCGTATTGGTAAAACACTGGACTCAACTGCTATTGTGGATCTGTTTAATCTGATTGGGAAGTGTGTGGTGTCTGGGAATGTGCGTCGTTCTGCAGAGATCGCATTCGGTGACCCTGAGGATGAGGACTTCCTGGATCTGAAGGATTATGAGAAGAATCCTCACAGAATGGCATTCGGCTGGTCCTCCAACAATAGTGTGTTCGCTCGAGTGGGTATGGATTACAAGAAGGTGGCAGAGAGACTTCGTGTGAATGGTGAGCCAGGTCTGGCATGGCTAGAGAATATGCAGAAGTTTGGTCGAATGGAAGATGGTCCCAATTGGAAGGATCGACGTGTGAAGGGAGGCAATCCTTGTCTGGAACAGTCCTTGGAGTCATATGAGTTGTGTTGTCTGGTGGAGACCTTCCCTGCTCGTCACAACACTCTGGAGGAGTATCTAAGAACACTCAAGTTTGCCTATCTCTATGCGAAGACAGTGACACTGAGAATGACTCACTGGCCAGAGACTAATCGTGTGATGTTGCGTAATCGTCGTATCGGGTGTTCGGTGAGTGGAATAGCTGACTTCCTCGGTAAACACAATCTGGACGAATTGCGTGAGTGGCTGGATTCTGGCTACAAGACTGTCCAGAAGTGGGATGAGGTGTATAGTAATTGGTTCTGTATTCCTCGCTCCATCAAGACCACCTCCGTCAAGCCCTCAGGAACAGTGTCCTTGTTGGCTGGAGCCACTCCTGGCATGCACTTCCCTGAGAGTCGCATCTACATTCGTCGCATGCGCATGAGCAAGAATGACCCTCTGGCAAAGCCACTGCGTGCAGCTGGATACAGCGTGGTGCCTGCAATTGGTCAGGAGGATACAACAGTGGTGGTGGAGATGCCCATCAAGCTCCCTGATGGTGTTCGTGTCCAGAGTGAGGTGTCTATGTTCGAGCAGTTGCAACTGGCTGCCTTCCTACAGCGATACTGGGCTGATAATCAAGTATCCTGCACAATCACCTTCGATCCTGTGACTGAGGGACCTCACATCGCTCAGATGTTGCAATATTTCCAGTATCAGTTGAAGGGGGTCTCATTCCTCCCCAAGTTCGATTACAGCAAGTATCCTCAACTTCCCTATGAAGCCATCCCTGAAGAAGTGTATAATGAAATGGTTCGTGATCTCAAACCCATCTCATTCATTGATCGAACCAAGGTTGTGAAGAGTGTAAAGAGGAGAGAGGAGGATATGGAGAGTGTGAAGAAAGAGGAAAATACGGAGATTGTGAAAGCTGAAAAATCATTGATGGAGATGGAGGTATTCCCTGATGCTGTATCCTATTGTAACAATGACATCTGCGAATTGCATTGATCATTTAGTTTGTGGGTTGCTTGTTTGTTACCAACCGAATATATTTAGTATTGAGATCATCTATTGAATATATTACAGACTAAATATGATTAATAATTGAATCATAATCAACTAAGTGAATACCTTCTTTTCCCCTTTTGAGTTTACAAAGATCCGAAGGATTCAACTGCTGTTATGGAAGTGACAAAGGATCAGATTCACACCGCTAAGGAGATCTTTCCTTCCCTTTTTATTCATTATGGAAAGTCACTTCCTGAAATGGACATTGCTCGATGTATTTTTGAAAACAACTTCGATAGTGGCATTGTGAGTCGTTCCCTTGACAGGAAGGTAAATAATTGTGGTTTGGGAATTTCCAATAGTTGTCTATGATACAGGGATCAGGAGAGGGGAAGAAGAAGAGTGGTGGGAAATCAGCTATCTCCGATTTCTTCCCCTCCAAAGGTGAAAACAAATGTAAAACCGTAACAGAACTTCCACAAGAAAGTGTTTTGCTAAGCACAAGTGCCTCACCTATCATAACGACGGTTGAAGAGGAAACGATGAAACAGTCTCCTGCTTCTCCTCTAATTCTCTCCGATTCAAGTGATGGAAAGGAGCCAATCCGTCAATTCAAGATCAATCCCTCCAGCTGTATTACTTCTGAAGTAGTATTTTGTGAAAAACTATCAAGTGACAATATGCTCTCGGGTAGTGATGACTCCTCCAGTTCTCCATCACCAATTTCCGTTCAAGATGATGACCTTTTTATCACTGTTCGCCCAAAATTAAAGCGAGCAATTCAGAGCCAATCTGATAATGAGGTGATTTCTATAGAAGACAGTGAAGTCGATGCCCCTAGTCAGAAACTATCTCAATCAGAATCTTCATCAGATTCGGTATCAACTGTGGATTCGTCTTCTGATTCAGACAGCTTGGATCTCAATCAAACATGTATACGCATCCTTCCTCTTTCATGTAGTTTACCCTTCGGTTGTTACCAAAACCCCAGATCCCCCGGCATCCACATGGAAGAGTCGTTTAGAAGCATCGCTAGAGGAACCGACTCCTCTACGATTTGGGATATCTGAAGAGGAATTACAGAATCTAGCACATATCAAACTACCATATTTCAGAACTGTAAAAGAACTGAAAGCAACTAAGTATGACTTTCGTAAGTGTAGGAATTGTGCGTCATTTGTAGCATTTGACAACCTGTTCAAAGTGACAAAACGAACGAAGAATGCTGATCAACTCACTACAGAAGCGAAGAAACCGTATACCTAGTAATGTAATATCTTAGTTTGTAGAAAACCGAAAACAACCAAATCCTATCGATACTCCAAACGGAGACGGAAATGATAAGGCTTCTGTACCTAGTATCCACCCAAAGTGAAGAGAAGGAATCTACGCACTATTCTAAACAGCATGGTGATAATTCTCTAAAAGGTCAAATCTTTTGGTAGCAGATCTAGCTTTCGATCTGTAGTAACGGTGAGGAAAATCTACAACTTCAACATGCTCTTTCCAAAAGTGCATTTGGTGGTTCCATGATGGTGCGTTACACTAGATCCTATTCAGATCACTGCGTCGGAAGAACCGTAAAAATGATTGGATGAACGAAATGTTACATCTTGACTATCAAGAGGTATTACTGAACGTGTTTGTTCATACAATCATCTTGTTTATTTAGAACCGAATGATTGGAGAATCCAAATTCCTCCCTGTGATTGGTAGAACGACTTCTAGGAACCAATAGATTTGAAATGAAAACGTCTGTGCCCCAGCCCCGAGTTTCATTTTCCTTTTGAAAAGTGGCGTGAGGAGTTTCATTTCTTCCCGGTATTAATATTTGAATTGTACTAACATTGGTTCATTCTTATTGCATAGTATCTTCTGTATTTTGTAACTTCCATCCCTTATCAAAATTTTACTTTATGACTGAACAATTGTCAACGTAGTTTTCGTTCCACTCACTAATGGATAGTCAAGAACATGTAGTTCCTCCTGAAGAGACTGTCTCTCCTACTGCAGATCCTCCAATTCCCGCAAATGAAGAGGTAAAAGAAGAGAATGAAGCTCCTCAGGATCCAGTTAAAGAGGATACTCCTGTTAAAGAAGAAACACCTGTACAAGAGATTGCAGTCCAAGATACTGCTGTTAAAGAAGAAACAACTGTGAAAGAGGGTTGTCTCTCTCGTCTTCAGTAATGAATAGAGAAACCAGTCCAAAATCCACCAGAAGTGCATCCTCCCAAACGAGATGTTTCTAGATATGAAAGGGTGGACGATGGATCTGACGACGATTACACAAATGACTACTCAGAAATGAGTTCAAAGCGAAGGAGACGTGATACACGTTCGTGTAGATATTGAATGTGAGACTGACACTCAGCAACAATGCAAGAGAATGTAGCTACTCCTATCCTGAAAGGTCAGTATTTCATTCAGGATACTGTGTGCACATGGGAAGGAAAGGTAAAAATGAGTGAAGTGAGTGATAGATAGTGGGGAATGGGTACCAATGGTGTGATCAATGGAATCACTAGTGAGTTTAAGTATACCATGCAGCTACCAGTTGGAGGTCCAACACCATCAGGTCCTCAATCTGGAGAATATAATGGTTTCTTCTGGATGAAAGTGACTCCTCCCAAACGTGTCACAGAGACTGGTTTGGCTTTGCAGTTTACACAAGAAGGATCAATTTATCACGTGTATGGAAGTGGTGAGAATCGGCTAGGAGCCTTCTCGTTGAATGGATCATATAATCCAGAGACAATGGATATGGTGTGTACAAAGATGTGAGTGTGGATACTTTTCTTTATCTCTAGTTACAAGCCAGTGGTTCCTGTAGGTCGCTCGACACGCCAGCGTTCCAGTGAATGTGGAGACATTCCTGAGCGTGAGTATAGAACTGCTCCTCGTCAAGCCACTCCTTCCTTTCTACGAGAGAGTGTCAATGTTCCTCCAGGTCTGAGTGAAGATATGAAGATGTGTTATAAGTCGCTAAAACGACTAATGGTTGGTGATCGATTCAATTCTCATTCATAGAATCACAAGTGGTCAGGTCCATTCTTACAACCTGTCGACCCTGTTGCGCTGGGGATTCCAGACTATTTGGACATTGTCAAAAATCCGATGGATTTCAGCACCATTCAAAAGAACATTGAGAATCACGTGTTGGAGACCCGAGAAGACTTTGCTGCATCAGTACGCCTGGTGTTTTCAAACGCCTTCTTATATAATAAACCCCAAGATGATGTGTAAGGGTCGAACCGTGCATTGATGAATAGAAGTGTGATGGCGAAGGCTTTGAGTGATCTCTTTGAGAAGGATTACATGCAAATTACGCGACGTATCTTTGAATCGGAGCCAGAGCCTCCTTCCCCTGTGTACAGTAATAAAGTCCCGAAGCATGTGAGTGTGCCTCGTAGTCGCGTAAGCAAGGTGAAGAGTAAGGCCCAGAAGGCGGCGAAGGGCAAGCGACCAGCGGCAGTGACGCGACGTGATGGAGGAATGGAAGATCGATATGCGATGATGGTAAATAAGGTCCAGATGCTTACAAACAAAGTGAAGCTGATGGAAGAGCAGTTGAAGGGAATGCGTGAAGATGAGGAGCCTACCCAGGAGGCAGAGAATGTTCGACCCATGACGGTAGAAGAGAAGAAGGCTTTGAGCATTGAGATCAATGAGTTGACTGGCGATAATCTCCGGCAGATTCTGAACATCATCGAAGCATCGCGACCTCTCCATCGTGAGGGACAGGAAATTGAAATTGATCTGGACACTCTTCCTAACGAGACACTCCGAAAGCTTCAGGACTTTGTTAAACAATGTGGAATGAGTGAGAGTCTGAACAGTCATAAGGGTCATGGTGGATTCGGCAGTGATCCCAGTAAGTTGATTGATAGTAATGATCCGTTTGACGCTTTCAATTCGGATTCGGGTAGAGATGATGAAGTGCGGTGAGGTGTAGATAACTCTGTGAATCATGACTTTTTTTAATTTGTAGCTGTTTTCTTTTATGGTTGATTGTTTGTTTGATATCTGTTTGCCGCGCTGATTTGCGCCATTTTCTGACTCTTTCATAGAAGTGGTATCAAACTTCAAGCTCTCCCTCTACGAAGCGTAAACGGAAAGTAGAATGACTGAAGAGGTAGCAAGAGTCAATTGGAATTCCTGACACCTAGATTGTGATTAACGATGTTACCTTTGCTGAAAATTGCAGTAATGTGATCAAAGCATGGAAAGTGAGAGAACAGATTCGTAAATTCACCCTTATAGGCTGATCGTCATGCCTGGAACAATGCCGATGTTCTCTGCTTTATCCAAGGTCAGATTAATGCTGATGTGCTTTCATATAGCAAATCAAACACAATTCAAGTACGTAATTCCCACTTCCTATTAGGCTAGCTATATCTTCTTGGAATTGAGTTTTCTGAAACGGCTATCGTAATTACAGGTAGTACAGTGTATCTAATCACAAGTGAAAGCAAAGGTTTGTATGCTTGTTCATTCTCACTCGTAGCTAAGAATTACTTGATTCCAATGGTAGAAAAGGTAAAATCAAAGCACAGCATGGATTGCGAAGTGAAGGTGTTGACTCGGAAGAAAAACAACCCTAATGAGGCGGTGTATGAAGAGTTGAAGACTTCTATTAGTGCTTCATTCAGTGGAGTTGTTGTTTATCAAGAATCTTATGTGTAGAAGCAACTAGGTCTTTTCCTGAAGGAGAAGGAAGGGTTGGTAGGCAAATTTGTTACAGAATTCTTCAATGGAATAAAACCCTTTGCATTAGAGGAAGTAGATATTGCGCCTGCTGTTGGTAGTGTATTCGCAGTAAAGAACGAAGAAGAAAAAGAGCGTGTGCGAAGAGCGGGAAACACATGTCGTCGATTAATGAAGAGTGTATTTGTGCCAGAAATGGAAGCAATTTTGCGTAGTAGTCGGAAAGTGAAGCACAGTAAAATCGCAGAGAAGGTAGCATTATGATGCTGATTTGATCATAGCTCGAAACAGCCCTCAGTACACCTGAATCCTTTGGGATCAAGTATTCGCCACTTCTCCTCGATATCTGTCATCAGCCGATCATTCAATCAGGTGGTTTCTACAGTTTGAGACCTTCGGCAGACAGTGATGAACGCCCCCTCAGTCAAGATATCATTTTGTGCTCAGTAGGTGTGCGCTACGACAACTATTGTGCGGCTCTAGCTAGGACCTTCCTCATCAATCCGTCTTTGTTACAGCAGAAATCCTATTCTGCTCTAGCTGAGATCGAACTCGCTGTCATCAAGTGGCTGGTTCCTGGAGCTGTGTTGGGAGATGTATATGATCGTGCTGTCGCTCTGTTGACAGAAAAAGCAGCTTATTTGGTACCTCATTTCACGAAGGAATGTGGAACAGGAATTGGTTTGGAATTCCGGGAATCTGCTCTACGTATTAAGGCAGGAAACACAGAGAAAGTGAGAGCTGGAATGTGCTTTAATGTCCGACTAGGCGTAGAAGGGGTGGCTAACAAGGTGAAGGATACAGAGGTGAATGTAAATGAGTTATCAACCTTCAGCATCCTGCTGAGCGATACAGTGATAATCGGAGAAGCAACAGAAGCGGACGCAGGCTTCGCTGCGACCACTAACAATCATGTAGTCACTCCATTCAGCACGGAATGGTCTAATGTATCGTTTGATATGGCTGATGCAGTGGAAGATTCAGAAGATGAGGAAGCGAACGCAATCAAAGCATTAAATGAGTCTGGACGGCGTGTTACACGTGGGATGATTCGAGCAGAGCAAATGGCACAACAGATGGAAGCAGAAGAATCCGCTATCAGTCTTAGGAACAAACATCAACGCAAACTATTCGAAGAATTGATTGCACGCAAAGAAAAGCAGGAATCGGGTGGAATGGAACATGAAGAGAAGGCTGTTGAAGTAGAGGATATCCGAGTCTTCCCCTCCTCAGCTCAGTATCCGGCAGAATTACGACGTGATCAAATCTTTGCAGACACAGAGCATGAAGTGTTATTCTTACCCATTCATGGAACCCCTGTTCCTTTCAGTGTCCACACAATCAAATCAGTATCAATGAATGAGGAGGGTGGATATGGATACTTCCGTGTTAATTTCCACACTCCTCAGACGAAGACAGCGAAGGATGTAGATGCGACGATGCTCAAAGCTTTAGAGCAGTATCCAGCCGCTACTTATGTGAAGAGTTTGACTCTACGAAGCCGAGATCAGACTAATATGAGTGTTCAAGTGAAAAGGATCAAAAATATGATGAAGCAGAGAAGACAACAGGACAAATTCAATGCAGACACAGCAAATATCGTGGAACAGGGAAAGTTAGAACTATTAAAAGGAGCAAGGCCTCCCTATCTGTCAGAGATCGATATGCGTCCTGCTCTGGGCAAAGTAAAGGGTCGTTTAGAAGCCCATGTTAATGGATTCCGGTATACTACAAGACGGGCAGAAACCGTGGATATTTTGTACAGTAATATCAAGCATGCTGTGTTTCAACCCTGTGACCAGACTCGATTTGTACTTCTTCATTTCCATCTTCACAATCCAATTATGATTGGTCGGAAGAAATGTAAGGATGTACAATTCTATACAGAAGTGATCGATGCTTCTCGTAACCTCAAGGGAATGACCACAAATGCTTATGATCCTGAAGAGATCCAAGAAGAGCAGCGCGAACGAGAGACTAAAAGACGTCTGAATGAAGCATTTAGAAGATTCACACAGCAATGCGACAAGATCGAATTTGATCTTCCTTATCTTCGTTCAGCCTTCCAGGGTCGTCCCTTCAAAGAGATGGTGATACTATATCCATGTCGCGATTGTCTGATCAATGTGACGGAGCAGCCCTGTTTCGTGATCACTCTTGATGAGATTGAGCATGTCCACTTCCAGCGTGTCTCCTTTGGAACCACTACTGTCGATATGATCCTTATTTTCAAGGACTATAAGAGGCCTGTTGTCGAAATTGATGCCGTGAAAACCACGGATCTGGAGAAGGTGAAGGAATGGCTGGATTCGATCAATATTGTGAGTTATAATAGATAGGATGATTACTAGACATTCACAGAATCCTTGAAATGTTATAACTGGGCAGTGATGATGGAGATAGCTAGAGACAATGAGTTCTTCTGGCTGGATTATGATGAAGACAAAGATAAGAAGCCTGTAGGATGGCTCATTCTGGGAGATGAGTATAATGAAGAGCAGAAGACTGAAGAGCAAGTGAGTGATTTCTCGGAAGAATTGAATCCTTCGGATTTGGAAGAGGATGACGATGAGGAAGATGAAGATATGGATATTGACGAGAATGAAGATGAGGATGAAGAGGTACAGGAAGAGGATTATGATGATGACGATATTATTGATTTGAATGACATGTAAGAGTTGTTTGTTCAAAACGGCAGTTCGGTGGAGTGGTTAGAACTCAATAATCGTAGTTTGTTGACGTTAAAGATAGTATGAGTGCATCAGATATGAGTGCATTGATTGTTTGGATTGATAGTCTATCATTATTGTATAGATGACGCAGGAGGAGAAAGAATCCTTTATTCGATTCAATACACTACTTGGAGAGATCAAAGATATCGATGCATCGATGGAACAAGTAAAAGTAGTCAAATGAGTTCCAACTAATCGAATAGAAACAAATTCAACTCATGAATGATGCCAATGAGGAAAGCATGCTTGCTGATGATGAAGAGGGAAATCTTCTGTACCTGGTGATGGATGTAGTAGTAACTGGATAGATTGAGTTTGGGCAGTGTCTTTGTAAGTATGGACTACACAGCAGTCGAGGAACACTTAACAAAGTTGATGGAAAAGGGAGAAGAGGAGTTAAGCAAATTGAAGGAAGAAAGAACTACCATGCAGAAAGAACTAGATGTGAGAATAGAGAGTTGGGAATCATGTTGTAGACGATCAAGGCGAAACTATATGCCCGTTTCGGAGATCTCGTTGTTCTGGGTTAACTGTACATTTAGTTGTTTGTTGTTTTCATTCATTCCTTTATTGGCTCCCTCAATGTCGATTCCTTTATCGATATCAAGGATTTCAGAAGCAACTACAATCACAGATCCCGTTTCCTTCACCGATTTCTGCATTTCCCAATTGAAGCAAGCAGAACAACTTGTGGTCAAGGAAAGGGTTAGTGTGCCCTTTGATTCGATACTATTCCATGAATATGTGATTCTTGATTATCGACAGGAGCGAATGACGATTCCTCTTTCGGATCGGCTTCTAGAAGCTTTATTTCTTTTTATTCAAAAATGTGTTCCCTTCTATTCGACAGAAATTGCAAATAACGTAAATAACTGTTTCTATCGTTCTTTCCATGCGTAATTTAGATTAAATAGTATAACAGAATAGATGTGTAATGTATTTAGATAATAATAGGAAATTGCGAGGTCCAGAGAAGCTTTCAGAGAATGCCACTCTTGCAATATTGAATTGTATCAATGCCCTACTGGAATGTGTTGATAAGGAGACGATCTGTCCCTTCCTTCGTGACATCCAAACACCATATGAAGAAAACCAAACAAGCCGTTTTCAACAAATTCCATTCCTTCCAGATCTAAAGAGTACTCCTGCAAAGCAGTTTCTCGAGGGTGAGAGTGCTGATGCTTATTTCGTGATTCTGTTGTATCACCTCAATGAGTTGATCGAGAATTCGTCTCATCAAATCACTTTATCATCAGTTTTGTGTCTAGAATCCTTACTTCTCACATCAGGAGCCAATCATCTACTACCAATTCTTCCATCACTTCTATCATCCCTTGCTATTACACTCCGATCAAACGCACTTCTTTCGTGGAGAGAAAAAGCATTGATGACGTTTCTCTTTGCACATTCCCTCCATTTAGTGGTTGCACCTGTGACTCCCCAACAACCAGATCTATCCGATCTCGTGGCTGACTGGCTAAAACGGATTCATGAAACACCCCATTCTGAAACTCCCTCTAATCCTCTTCCTCTACAAAGACTTCCTAACGAATCGCAAGCAGCATTTCAAGGTCGTCGAGTTACCACTGAACTGAGAGAGAAAGTTCCACCTCTCCTCACATTGGTCTTACAGAGTGTGGCAAGTGAAACACATCTCACACTTCGACTATTAATCGATCAAGCATGTTTTCTCTTGTTGAGACCAGCACTTACGGCCTTCCCTTCTTCTGTTCTCGCCTTGCTCGATGCGTTAGTGGTTGATGTTACAGACGAGCGAGCTGTGTTGCAATCAGTCTCAAGTGAGTTGATGAGACAAGCAGTTTCTAATACTCTCGAAGATCCTATTCAGCGCTCTTCTCTCTTAGGTCATTTGAGTGAGTGCATGGCGGAGCTGCCAAGCGTGGTGCGAATGAAGAATGAATTATCAGCACAGCATGTAGTGAGGTGTGTTTTAGGTTACACTCAGCTACTCGAGAATCACCTCACTGAAGTGGTGTGTAATAAGAGTCTCTTAGAAGAAGCAGAATTATCCCTGTACGAACAGATGAAACAAACACTGGAAATCCGTGATATCACCACAGTCGGATTGGATTCATCTACAACACTCTTCCATATAACATATAAGTATGTGAATGATCGAACTTCTCTGCTCTTACTCCAGTGGATTCGTACAGTGTGGCGAAATGTGGATATAAGTGATGAATTAATGTTAACTTTATTAAATGAGTGTTCGCGTGGTGACAGAGAAGCAGCATGGTTGGCTCAGTTCATTGTTAAAGACCATAATCAAGCTGAGTTCATTGACACGTCATTAGATGCAATTCGATTGGCGCAACGACATATCAAACCCAATACGGAGATTCTCCTATTGTCAGTAACACGTTTAGCCATCCAGTCAGATCAGCTAAACCAATATTTACCATCTCTTCTCTCTCTTCTATTCTTCTTTCGTTCTCAGACTAAATATCCAGGATTGATTCTTTCTGCTCTTTGGGATCTCTCTCATGCTCTATCCTTCCTGTCACCGATAGAAATGGCTCAAGCTCATGCCGATTATCTATTAGATTCCGCCTTATTTCAACTAAGACTCGTTGATACTCTCTCTCCTGAAGTGATGTCAATCAATCTCACTCTGCTTACAACTCTTTGGACAGATTTACTGAAGTGTAACACGACTAAATTGTCTTCACTATTGGCTCATGCCCGTGATTCTATTGAGGAGTTGTGTATGTTAGTTCAACACAGATATCTTGATGCTGTTAAACCTCTATTTCCTCTTGTTTGTCTTTTGGTTCGGCTATGTAAGGAAAAGGAGAAGAAAGAGATTAAGAATGAGTCTGTTAATGTTGGAATTCCCGCGGTTATTGAAAGATATATTCGAGAGAAATTGAATCGACTTCCTTCGATTGAGCCAAGAAGCGTGGAACCAGAGAAAGTGGCTAATGAAACAGATTCAAATGAATCTAGTGAGAATGAGACAGAGAGAGATGAAATACATTATAATGATATGGAGAGGATCGATGAAACTACTCCTGAACTCACTCAACTCAAAACCATTATCTCAACTATTCAGTATTGTCTGCGTTCTCCTGGCCTTCTTATTCCACGTACTGTATTGGATATTCTTGGCGAGGTTACAAAGCTGGAGCCAACCACTGTCATTAATCTTCTTCTACCAACACTCCCTTTATTCTCCATATTGTTACAAAACCCTCAGTCACATCTATACACAGATACAGTCGACTTGATATTACGAATCGCTTCACTGGACACTCGTGTGACTGCTTCGCGTCTCCTGGAATTATGGCCACTCTTACGTGAAGGCTTGAATGGGTGTTTGTTGGCCAGGGAGGGTGATTTTTCAGTTATAAACAGTGCTGCCCAAGGAATAGAAATAGAAACACGTCTCCTTCATAGTCTGTGCGAGGGTTATTGTGATGAAATCATTTTGAGTGATTGTTGTGGAGATGTGTTATCATTTATTGATGAGCGATGGATATTGGAAGAGCTTCCGTCAGATGCTCGACGATTTATTGTCTTAGCATACCGATTCAATCTTGATGAGGTGATAATGTATTTGGAATCAAGAGGTGAAGTCTGTCGGCATCAACACTCTGTTAATTGGTGTCGACGCTTTCAATCATCAGTGTACAACCCTTCCTTACAAGAGAATAAAGAAAGAGGAGTTGTGGTTCGCATTATCGATGAATGTTTGAATTAATCATTATTTGTTCTCACAAACAATTCAAAAGACAGATTCAGTAGAATATATGAGGAATCACCTCCTGCGCCAGATTACCTAAACTTCGACTCTCAGGAATGAGGGAACTCAACGATAGAGAAGTGTTAACTCGTTTGAGCGATACCATTCCATCCTTCAGCACACGCTTCTGCTCAAATGTCTCTTCAGATCCAAACATCTCAGGTCCCTTTTTCTCAATCATCGCATTCAGATCTGTTTTCAATTGCTCTCTCTGTCTCAACAAAAACTTATCAAGTTTAGGATTCAGTTGTGACCACAGTCCAAAGCGCAGTTCTGAAAGTAGATAGGTACAATAATCACCCAGGAAAATCGTCAAATAAAAGAGCCACGGCAGAATATTGGCGACACCGAGATAATCCAAAATGGTGACATGAAACTCCATGGCATTACAACAGAGGAGCAAAATAGCAGGTTCCACAAGAATACAAATGATAAAGCATACTGCAGCTGACACCAACTTTCCAGTGGCCAATACATCCATAGCACTTATCTTCACAGTACTCTTCCGAAGAGCACTGCGACGATAATGGGAGGAATAAATGGATACTACAATCAGACCTGGAAGAGACAGAAGAAGACCGGGGATGCAAAGAATTCCACAGACAAGAAACTTTATAGTGGTTAATAAAAGACTACCGAAAGAGCGACGCGGAACCACAACTCCTTTGGAGATATTAAAATCAGTCTGATGAGTGCAGGAAAGGAGATCCTGATAGTTGGCGACACGATCTCGGAGCTCAGTAACTTCCTTGTCACTATCGAAGAATTTACAAGCATTCACAAGATTCCGGTTGAGTTTAAGCTTCTGCTCTGTTGTTAGTACCACATCCTTCCCTGTGAGGATATGACGAGCTGTGTTCACACAATTCAGCGTGTTCCAATCAGGAGCCATTGTAGTTACTTGATACATACTCATATTAATGGTCTTCAACAAATCATTCACAGCATCATGTTTCGCCTGGCCTCCTTCTGCATATTTTCGCACCAAATCACGAGAAATTGTGATTGGCTCCCCCACATCCACGAAGGCACGTGCTCTAGACATCAACAAACTATTTCAATCCTACTGTCGGAACGAATCACGCTTGAAATAATTCATTCCCACGGGAATCAAATAAAAATCGCTATCAGGATATTCACTGAGGAAACCAAGAGACATGATTGAAACGCCCACCTTAAATGGGAGGAAGTGGAATGAAGGAAATTATGTGATGAGATTCAAATGGATATATTTGATTGGTCGTGAGAACCACCTTCAGGGAAAATGGCCACACATTTGCTCTCCGCCAAGTGATCCCAGACAGCTGAGAACATCTTATGATAGTCAATGTGGGGGAAAAACTGGGGAATTATTGGAATCCAATTCCTACATTCGCACTGTAGAAGGAGTCAGGATCAATGTCTGTTGGCTTGGACTTCTCCATATCAATCTCTATATCGGTGTCACTTAGAATGTCCTTCACAATGTAGTTGCCGGAGTTAATCTCAAATCATAACAGGAATCAAATTCTTACCACAATAGCTCCAGAAACTTTTGTTTGAGTTGTGAAATAAGTGTCTTGGCCCTATCAGTGACAACTTCATCATTCACCCACAATCACATGTCCATTCTTCACAGTTACTTTTCCTTTTAAAACAACCTTCACATCTTGATGGCGCTCCACTGGAATGATTGAGGCCATTAGTTTCATGAAGAAACCAACAACCTTGTACTTGCGGAAGCTAGAGGCTGCTCCAATATAATAAATCTTTCGATCCAGATGAGTGGAAATAACCATTGCATCCACAAACTGGTTAGCATGGGGAGCACATACCAACATCACTGGCTTATCTTTGGGAATACGTTCTGGGTGAGACACTGTAATTTCTAAACATGACAACGGACACACTTTGGCACCTCTGAAAAAGGTCTTAACAAGAATCCAGTAGAGAATCCTCAACAGTTTGTCCATAATAGTTTCTCCAGTTGTGAAATATACAAAGACAAAAACAAGTGTCCATCCTAGGGCGACTATGGAATCACAGCTCACTTTGGATACTAACTTAGTGCCCACGAAATAGAAGCTGGAATCATCCAGAAAAAATGAATGAAAAGGATAAGAGAAATGTGAATGATCCCGTCAAGTGATTTGGTCCGCACAATTCCTTCGAGAACACGCCCCCAAGATTACAATGATTCCCGTGACTGTCGTCAGGTAGTTTGTACAAACATATTGCCTGCAGTTCCTTCAATAAGATTAAAAGGTTTAGAAACGAGCTCAGAAATTGGTAATAAGAACAAACAATCCAGATTACCACACATATAACGACTGTCCTACATTTTGACATGTCGATACATAAAATGACGGTTTAGACATTGACTGACTTAGTTCACCTAGTACCTTTATAAACAAAGAGTGCATCTCTGGCGAATCCTTGCCTTTCATGGCTCCTTTGAACTCTTCTGCTGATGTAGATCTTGTGTATCAAGAAATTACACAAAGAATACTTAGGATGCGGAAGATCCACCGCAAATGCATGAGCAACAATGAAAAACTGCTCAATCACATATTTGAGCTTTTCTATATAACTGATCTTGTTGTAACCATAATTCACAAATCTCTCATCATATAACGGTAATGACCGTGAGTTACGTAAAAGTAAATACCTGAAAAATTACTGTAGAGAATTAACAGTACGGCTCTTGGTAGTGTTTAGGAAAGCACTTGATTCTCGCTACTACTGTTGAATTGGGGAGATTGAACCATGAAGAGTCCACTAGTAGCTATTAGTCACTCAGGTAATACAAAGAGACATGTGTAAAGGAGTTGTCCTTAGTTGTACGACATTTCTTTGTTACAATACAATCCACTAATTCCTTTTCATTTCGAGGTGCAATTTCTAATGCTCTAAGATTGATTCTACTTCTCACACATACTTCTCTGAACAAGTCTGAAAAGAGGAACAACTACTGAGAACAAGACCTGGATGAAGAAATATTGGAGGAATTACAAAAGTATAGCTATCCTTATTCAACAGATCCGAAGGAATTGCAAGCAATGAGGAATATAGATTGTCAGATGGCATCATATCTGCATCCAACACGACGTAATGACTGGTTATAATCTGACGAATACACAGGTTCCGAAGAAGGTTGATTGGAAAAGGAGCACTTTCCATTGGTTCGGTGTACACTACAACACGATGTTTCTCATTCATGTGGATCGATAAGACATTTTGTACAAGTACTGCACGCTCTGAAGGATGGATCCACAGTGATAAGCAGATTGGCCTATCCATCTTATGCAATTCATTCAATTCATACCCTTTCCATCGCTGAAGAAATTGGGGAAGCAATGTAAATCGATTCGATCTATCCCTCAATCAATATCTAATCTTTTACGTCATCACGATGACTGCAGTTACATCATCTTCAGTAGGTGCTTTCCCTATTCCTGAATCCATAACACTAACCCAACATTCACCTGAAAAACTCTCGGACATCCGTTTTCCTCCTACATATAGTTCACATAAGCCTTCACGACACATCCCTTCTCGTTTGATAACACGAGGTCGTCTTTTGATTTGTACCGTACGTAAGTCCATTGTATCTTTCACATTTACAGATGAACTACTACCGATGTCTGTCCTTGTCAAGCGGTCCGATACCTTTTTTGACAGATGCTTTCTCTGTTTATAAAGAAGTCTCGACTCCTTTGCAACTTGCGTATCATATCCTCGGTGAGGCGAGTACCACGTTACCTATGAATGAGAGACTCGATTTAACATCACAGTCTTCCTTCTGTTCTGAATTGAATAGGAAAAACTACGATATCATATAAGAATACTGGTCTAACTCTGAAATGAACAAAATGGAAGAGAGAAGGGAATGGATAGCACATGCAAGTGAAAACAGAAACAGAATGTGCAAAGGAATTTCCATTAGTGTAAATAATAAAATTCTGACAACCCAAAGTATCACAAACAAACACTATGATATCAATAAATTACATATCACTCAAATATAAACAGTTCCATCATAATCATAATCATCTCTACAATGTCATATCCTCACATTCTTCCCCTACAGTGATTCTGCGATTCTAGCTGCATTATCTCGTTGCGCTTCACTTCTGTAAATCTATTCATTATAATCTCGCCCTATTCCCACAATAGTCTCAATATTTTCAAGAATTTCATGGACATTAGATACATCCATAACATAATACTGTGCTTTTGAAGGCTTACTCCCAATAGTACATGTAATCTATACTTAATTTCAAATTTCCAAGGGTACTGCTTCTCGATGTCTCGGATCTTCCTTCACATACTCCTGTGCAGCTTCAAACATGGCTTCATCAGTAGTATCATCTCCCATACACAGCACCAAGTCAATGTCAGAATCCGAAGAATGATTGAGTAATTCTAGGACTTCTCTCACAAATACGCCTTTATTCACATTGCAAGGACGCACTTGTACGTAATCACGTCCCTTCAATACCTCCACATCAAACAATTCTAAGGCTGATTGTAACTGATCTTCTAACTCAATCGCCTGCATTTGACCAAAGTCCTATACTCAATCTCCCCTTAGATTCCTACCGGATCTGCATCTTTGAACTGCCAAAGTACTGCACTCTCCTTACTCTCGATAAAGGTTCCATTCGTGCTGCTACAGAAACGTTGCATCAAGGACTGAGAAATTTCACGCCACTTCTCTTCATGAGTGTCAACCAACCGATTCCATGTGATTCTAAGTCTCACTTCCCTCATTAATACTTACTTCCCAGGCATACGATAAAAGTATCCTTCTTCAGAAGCCAAACCCAAATAGGGTACAGATTGTAAACTCAGTTCCATCTCCTCACGACTCCGTCCACTCACAATGAACACACATGTATCATCACACCCACAGAGAGCTGTCAGTGCTTCTTGCACGTTCGGAGATGGCGTGCGGAATGAACCCTTCCCGGAGAATGCTTTCAAACGGTCGATACCTCGATAACTATCTTGATCCACTAAGGTACCTCCAAAGTCCAAAAAAACTGCCCTTTTTCGTGCTTCGATCCATCGATTTCCAACAATACTCGGAGTAAGAAGCGTGAAGCTAGCTGCCATTTCGATCACTCGATGATAGTATCCAAATCCAAGGGATACCTCCTTCATATCCTTATTTATCGTAATGGAACTGATAGCTGCCAGCATACGTGTAATCCAATTACTTGTAGGGTTATTTAATACATATGACTCCAGCTTAGTAAAGCGCCCATTACGTTCCTCCTCTGACATAAGGAGAGCCTTACGATAGGCTGCTCGCACTTCGAGAACTGACCAAGGATTCACATATAATGAGCCACTGAGCACACGAGCTGGAGCTGTAAACTCTGACAAAATAAGGACTCCTTTTGGAAGAGTCTGAGGAGGAAGGAAGTGATGAATACTGATAAACTCAAGTGGAAAAGCATTCATGCCTTCACGAATTGGAGTACATGCCAATACTTCTCCTACTGACCATATTGCTGCACGCTGAGAAGCAGTGAGGAATGGAACTGGCTGATAATGAATTACAGGGTGAGGAGTATTGTGTTGAGCATTAATTCGATTGATCATTAATTGGACTTCTTCACTCGATGACTCATAATCAGCACATCCCTCAGCAGCTAATCCATACTATGAATCACTCTACACACTCTCTCTCTCACAATGATAAATACGACTGTTGTGGCCAATGAAGGAAGACTCTCCAACAGAGAGGCGATAGCTTGTAGCTGTAATGGGAGTCCTTTCAATCTCTCCAAATAACTCACAGTCACAACTGCTCGTCTCCCAGCAATGATATGTGTCAAATGGTCTCGCTCGCTTTTGAATTCCGCTGTGGTCAAACATTCCTTCATTACATTCGGTTCGATTCCCATGAACGAGCTACTTGCTAACACTCTTCGTCCGTTATAGTCAAAGAACATCTGACCTCGAGGACCAGTCTGTAATTGGACACCTAACATTCGGCGTGCCGCATTGGCGAAATGGCGCAAATATTCATACAAATGGAATCCGATGTGATTTACTGTAAGTAAACTGTGAAGGAAGGAATCACGCCCTAATCATCACTATCGCAAGAGACACCAACACGGCAGAATCCTAAATACATCAGAAGAGGGAAATGGAGTATGGAAGAAGATTCCGATGTGAGTTGGGTATTTGAGCTTTCTCGACAAATACGAAGGCGTAAGCATTAGCTGATATCCCTGAATCCAGATAATTTCATTTTCTTTATGTCTATTCTTCATATCAATGAAACTCCCATACAATTGTTCTACACAACGCGCTATAGTATCATTGACGATGGAATAACTATTGAAATAACGATCCATCAAAGGTCGATTAGCAAAGATATTTTCTTCGGCGAAGCTATCATTAATCAATTCAACAATACTTACATATTCACACTATTATGAAGAACAGGCCAGAGAACCTTTTTGCAGAAACCATGATAATGACTACGTAAAACTTCTTCGTCGAGAAACACGGGGAAACAGTTTAATTCCTTGAGGAGCTCTTCCACTTGATGGCGTTCTGATACAGGAACATCAATTCCAAGAGGAATACAACCGACATAACGAGCGTTGCTGTTAAAGGAATTGATATAACTCTTCCATGTGATTCCTGCCAATAGACGCAATTCATCAAATTCGGCTTCCCATAATCCCTTTGCATTACGTTTAAGGTTTATAGGAAGGAACTAGATGAGAAGAAATGATGAAACATACTTGAGAGACTAATAGGAGCGAATAGTCAGATTCCGGTTTATGTGTGATTTCAACAGAAGAAATCTATAGTGAGAAGCCTTCTACTTAAATTACAGATTTCAAAGATTTCTTGGAACCAGAGTTCAATGAGGAAGAAGAGATGCAAGATAAGGATGTGGCCAAAATAGGTTGCACCTTTGTTTCATCTAGTGCATGGATAATGTCCATGCTATCTAAAGCAGTTAGCAAATGCAATCAACTTCGTACCAGTGACTGTAATACTATAGCCATCTTTTGAATCATCTCTCTATGAATAAATACAATCACCAGAATGACATACAACTAGCTCTTTACCGCAATACACAAGCACATGGAATTTAAGATTGAAACCATTCTCACATCGAATTGGTTCCAAATTATACCAGAGAGGATACCTAAATGTGAAGAATACAAATAATAGGATGCTTCTCACTAGTAGTGACAAGTTCCAAGCAGTTCTTATTATTATCCATTCCTAGCTCCTTAATATTTCCACATATGCGAATGGATTCTCCAAACCCTAGTTTGGCAGTAATGTGGAAATTGACTCTAAAGATTCAGATATCATCACTTAATCCTACAGGCAACAATCATCTTCACTCATATTGTCAATAATTTGCCAATTGGAGTAGATCAATGAATCAATGGGGCGAGAGAACGGTTTTTAATGATTTCTGGCAACTCTACTTAGAGCTCTCATTCTTCTTCCTATGTCCTTTTCCCTACCTGAAGGTTATTCCAAAAGTGATAATATCATTATGTCTGTCACATGGATGCTTTCCTATCTTGCCTCGTTATGGAATCTCATCTGGAGGATCGTGATCAATCCCATTCTTTGTCTATTTACTGGTAGCATGCACAAAGTATTACTGACGTAGGTAAAACAGAAGTTGTACGGATTCTCTGCAGTACTGACTTTTCTCCTAAAATGACAGATCGTATTCGTCAATGCATTATGAATGGAAATGAATTTGAGAATGTTGTGCAGTTTCAGAGTGATCAGTTATAGACAAAGAAGCTGTTATTGAAACACGAGCCATTTGATATAGACTATGCCTCTAAGATGTTTATAGCCGAAGCCAAAGTGAATGTGTCGGCTGCTTATTACACTGATGAGTCTGCTTAAGGGATGATGAATGATTACTAGATTTAGAGCCAAAGTTTCAAGCTGTTTCCATCAACTTTTAGGAACCAATGTGGCACTTCAGGTTGTCGATCGACTGGCTACAGAGGCGTTGGAATGGAAATGAAGAATTACATATAGATATGATAGAGATAATCCAGATCATGAAGAGTTGTTGAACCAACTGTGGACAAATCTCATGCCTGATACAGTGTCCTAAGATGAGTAATTTAATTTTTAGCCACTTCAGAGCCGGTATACGACACAGTGGGAGGAAATTGGTTTCCAAGGTCGTGATCCTGGTACTGATTTCCGTGGATTAGGTGTTCTGAGTCTGAGCAATCTGGTATATTATAGTCGGGAGCATACAGTCGATGCGATCAATTGTCTTCAGTATAGTCCTTTTCTTCCTGTAATATCTAGAAACAATGATGTAACAAAGGGCGGATATCCGATGGCAATTACTGGTATCCAGTTGTCAGCGTAGTGGCCCATATTGAATTGAATGATAGATTGATCAATAAATGGCTTTCAAAACGATTGATAGATCACGAGTTCTATTCTGTAGACGTAGACGGAACACATATGTCGCTAGAAGAACGAGCCTTACATTTCTATCAGGAGTTTTTCTGTAAAAGAAGTTATTTTAGTTAATTGGAAGGTCGTTTATTCACATGCTTTGATTCATTCTATACAGAGAAGCATCCAGAGAACTTGCTTCAGTTCCCTTTGATTTTGGCAGAATTCGAAGATGTAATACTTACAAAGGTGCAGGATAGAGTGTTTTGATCTGTTTGTTGAAACAGAATTTGATTAGGATGAGTCAAGCTGCTTTCTCCTTATTATCATCGGGAATCAAGTTCAAAGGGCTGAAGGAGAGTGAAAGAAACCTCTTCAGAAGGAACAATAGTGACTACAATTGATGAATAATCACTTTAGAACATTCGGCTACAAAAGCATCGATTGAAAAGTCTAAGGCCGATATTCCCTCGTCGATTGATTTCTTCCATTATGGAAATCAGGAGTAAGAGGTATTTTTATTTATTTAATGATTATAGTAATGAGGAAAAGACAATTAAAAGTCGAAAACGTGAACGGCAGGGTATTTGATTGGCTTGGTTCTGTTTTTGCTTATGCGTAGAGAGAAAGCTTTCTATTGATAAGGATATTAAAGAGAAGGGGCCGAAAGTTTTAGAAAGTGAATCAAAAGAATCAGATAAGTCATTAACAAAGTAAAAGAATAAGATGTGAATAATACGTAGTGTGGATGAAATAAATGAATTCCGTCATCGAATGCACATTTCCGTAATGGGAGGGGACATTCCGGCTCCCATCCCTACCTTTTCAGACATGTCCTTCCAAAAAGATCAGGAAACATTGAAACATCATATTCTTCATAATATTGAGGGACTCGGTACTCGCACATTCTTACTCTGACTTTCAGAATACAAAGAGCCAACTCCCATTCAGATGCAATCTATACCAATTGTTCTAAATGGTCGTGATTTGTTAGGAATTGCTCCTACAGGTTCAGGAAAAACTGCTGCATATTTGCTTCCTCTTCTTCAGCATCTTAGTTCTCCTGTTACAACTGTTCACTATTTCGTTTAATCTCATTCTCAGCACATTCGCTCGATTGTTTTAACTCCAACACTTGAGCTTGCATCTCAGGTGGCTCGTCACATGAATCGTCTTGGAGCTGGCTGTGGACTTCGTACTTGTGTCCTATCCAAGGTATCGTTCATGAATGCATCTCATTGTTAGTCAACTATTGCTGGAGTAATCAATCAAAAGGGACCAGTAGACTGCATTATTTCAACTCCGTTACGTTTAATTAGTACAATCACAATGAATCTAATTGATTTCTCCAAGTTCGTGTTGATGGGGATTTTCATTCCTAGAGTTGAAGTGCTAGTAATGGATGAAGGAGATAAATTGTTTGAAGAGGGATTTATAGAACAAATTGATACAATCCTCACTGCATGTACGAATCCTCATCTTCAGCGTCTATTGTTCTCAGCAACACTTCCACAAGTCCTAGCTATTTATTTAATTCATATCTAGGGGGTAGAATCACTCGCACGTACTGTACTAAGAGATCCAATTCGAGTGGTGGTTGGAGTCAGAAATGGAAGCAACAGTAATGTCACACAATCTCTACTGTACTGCGGAACAGAAGAAGGAAAGTTGCTAGCAATGCGCAATATGCTTCGAGAACAGTTTGAACCTCCGATGCTCATATTTGTCCAGAGCAAAGAACGAGCACGTCAATTATATAACGAACTAGCTTATGAGAGTGGGTGTGTATTGATGAATTCATTGAAGATGTAAATATTGATGTGATTCACAGTGACTTATCGCCTGCTGCTCGTAGTGAGGCCATCACACGATTCCGAACGGGAGTTTCATGGGTGCTGATTGCTACTGATCTACTAGGAAGAGGGTTGGACTTTTTAGGACTCAACACTGTTGTCAATTACGACTTTCCACAAGTGCGAAAACTGAGGGCTTTTTCATCCATAGAGTGGAATTGATTATGTGCATCGAGTAGGTCGTACAGGACGTGCAGGGAGGAAGGGGACTGCAATAACATTGTTTACAGAGGAGGATAAGCCGATGCTGCGATCAATTGCGAACATTATGAAGATTAGTGGTTGTGATATTCCAGAGTGGATGCTTCAGTTGAAGAAGATCAACAAGAATGATAGACGTCGGTTAGCGAAGCATGCAGTGAAGCGAGAAGATATTACAACACAAGCCAAGTTTGATCGAAAGAAGAAAGGAAACAAGTACTCTTTGGGTGGATGGATCAGAGATAGAAAGAGAGGAGCAAAGAAGGGAGCAAAGAAGTCTACTGATACACCTTCCATCATTTTTCTTGTTTATTTGAACTACAAACTTCCGTTTTTCGGATTTAAAAACATAATTCCAATGGGGGAACATACCGCGGTTTTTCGATCAAAAGGAATAAAAGTACTAATCTTTGTGAATTGGTTTGCAATGTCTACGATTAAGAGAAAGGCTGCTTTAAAAGTGATTGTTCTTGGAGATAGCAGGTTGTGAAATACAAAGGGTTTCATTCTTCTAGTGTTGGCAAGTCCTGCATTATTCGACAATATGTGTTCAAGAAATTTTCAGACAAGTATAAGTCGACTATTGGAGCCGATTTCTTTACTCACGACGTTGTTATTGACGATGTCCCCTACACCCTACAGGTATTGTGTTTCTCAATAGTTGTTCCCTTTTAGATCTGGGATACAGCTGGACAAGAGCGTTTCCAGAGTCTGGGTTCCTCCTTCTACAGAGGAACAGATGCTTGCATTCTTGCCTTTGATTTAACGAATATTCGAGTAGGGGTGTGTCAGTAAAGATTATTTCAAGTCGTTTAAGAGCCTGGAAAAGTGGCAAGATGATTTCCTCGTAGCTGCTTCACCTTCGGATCCTCTGAACTTCCCCTTCGTGATTATGGGAAATAAGGTGGATTTAGCCGAGACAGAACGTAAGGTGACAAAAGAAACAGTGGAAGAGTGGTCAACCTCGCGTCGTGTTACTGTTCTCCTAATTGTATCGAATCATAAATAGGGAATGCATTACTTTGAGACGAGTGCAAAGGATAATGTTGGTATTGAGGAAGCTTTCCTTGATGTACTGAAACAAGCTATTTCGCAGAAGACTGAAGAAGAGGAATATGTTCCGGATGTAATCGATTTGAAGGATGTGAAGCCGGCCACAACGGAGAAGTGTAATTGTTAAGTAGTTTGCGTTATGTTTTCAATCAAACAGTCTATACATTGGCAGGCAACAGGATACAATCTCCTTTGTATTCAGGACGGATCGGTAATAAACCAGCCTCAGGAGTGAATGTCTCTCCACTGTCAGTAAATGTGGGCATTGCAGAGAACAGCGCAGGCGGTTCTAATAGCTTCATAAACCGTGTTCGTTGCTGTTGGTACACACTCACCAGACTCGCCTTTTGCTTCTCTTCCTTGGTATGAACCCAGCTTCTCCAACGTGTTTGTGCATCAGGTACTTCCAAGATTTGTTCTTGACTCGTGAAACGAGGTTCCGTTGGCAACATCTCCATTCGCACAGCCTTCTTATGATTTCTACACACAACCCGTACCTTCTTTACAGTCTCTGACTGCTGATTACAAATATCACAATTATCACTTTGGCAGCAACTTTCATGAGCGATATGACCACAGGCGAATACCCGTATCGATTCGTTCTCTGATACCGTTTGGCCACACACACTACATACACTATATTTCGCTTTTACAGGGCGTTTCATTTCTGCTACCTTCAGCTGAAGAACAGTGTTGTAATCTCCCCGGAAAATACTTACAAAATTACTATAATTCTTTACATCACTTTGCAGGGTTCCCAGCACCTTGTTTACGATACCACTCAGATCTTTCACTGTACTGTTTGCATTACGATCTAACACGCATTCAAGCAAAATAGACACTGGAATAATGCCCTGGAGAAGTTCTAGAATGTGTTGCAATTCAGAACCACACACTTCTTCACTCAACTCAAGTCCCGCAATTACCTTCCGATTCCCGTTCAACTCGATCTTCATTGTAAGAGTACGTCGGATTGCTGAAACCACACTAATAATACTGAACAGAAGAGTTCTCCACGCTGATGAGAGATAAGTTGATTCGATATCTTTGAAGGTGCGAGAACGTGTGATTGAGCTAAATAAGATTCCAAAAATACGTGAGATATTGGCCAATTCTCGCATACTCACAAATACGCGCTACAATTCATGCTCCTCTGCTATTTCCTACTTCTAAATCCTGGACACTAAATACATTTCTCAAGTCTGACACAATTCGCTCACATACACGGCCATACTCCTCATTCACATGTTGCATGGCGTCTTCATCTTTACCTACACGGATCTGAAGCAAACACAAACTTTCCATATCATTCTCTGTTAACTGTGAAAGCAATTCGTTAGCGAGTTCTTCCGTACTATTTATCAACCAATAACCCATCACTCACATTGTATTTGACTGCAAAAACTCACCTAATCGATTTCGATCCCATTCCATTAGGTTATGCGCAAAATGAGATAAAACCGCGGGAGTAATAGATTGATGTGCATTTAGTTGAGCTGCATCTAGCAAGTTCGTACCAACTGTTAGCGATGGAACCACTGTAGGAAGTAAGAATCTTCTAAGATACAAATATGAAGCCTTTTCTTCCAGATAAGTAAGTACTTTCTGATGATCTCCATTAAAAACAATCATAAGATAATAGGGGCTTTTTTGGTCATTCCAGAATAAGAGCAGATTAAAGAAAGGAGTGAGCTGTTCTGCCAATTTGTTCATATCCCCGTTACTCTCGGCTACATTTCGAATGATCTACATTTTATTCTTATCTATTTCCCTACCCTAGCTAAATACACTTCACATTCATTCCATGCCTGAGTAATCTGACCACCTCGTGCCACACACACCAACATATGAATGATCTCACTTACAGCATTCGCTCCTTCCAGTATTCGCACACATTCCTGCAGACAACCCAAATCAAGCAGGTAGTGTAAAACTTGGGATCGCAACGCTTCTGCTAGTGGATAGTTCTGGAGAATACAAGTTAATTTCTCTTTGCGCAAACACTCACTATGCTCACGAATAAAAGAGAAACAGTGAAGCTGAGCTTGTGGTGTGACTTCAGGGGAATAATGTGATTCCATAAAAACCAATAATAAATACGATGCCAAAAGAAGATCCGATTCTTGCAACACCTGTGGATTGCTAATCATCCATACGAGACATCCAGCAATCTGATCACTAGTAACTCGATTCAATTCTCGATAGCCCTCATTCTCTACAGCAACACGAGTCGATTCGTCATCTTCATCCGAATCTTCGGGAATTGTCGTATTGGTTCCATCAGTCAACACACGTACTGTGAGTGCATAGAAGCACAGTCCAAGAATGAATGTAGCATCATTCTTCGCATACTCCCCAATAGGTGGTGAGTCATTCTCCTTACATGGTTCTCCTGGCAAGGCTCCACAACGCAAAAAACGGAAACAGTCTCCTTGATTCGCACAGCGCCCTAGACTATTCAGAGAGGTCCCTGTGAGGGTCGTACCAAACACATTCGCTTGTAGCAGAAAGAGGAAAAAACCCAGCAATCCAGCGTATCCTGCTGTGATGTTACGTGATGTTTGTTCAGTAGAGGATATAATACTCGGGTATTGACTGAAATAGTCCAAATTTGTGTCAGATTGAAGACAAGCATGAATTACCCCGAGAGGCATGGAGTAGAAGCCTCGTTCTCGAATGGAGAGAGCAGTATAAGCGAGGAAGAGTTTATTTTCAGCCAGAACCAATAATGCAGATGAAAGGTTATCCGTAGAGAGACGCGTAAGGGCTTGATCCAAAGCGAATCGTTGAGTATTGTCATTTAGAGAAAGAATCAGAGGTGTGAGAAGAGTATGAGGTATCATTGTGAGAGATCCAGAAAGCAAATAAGCATTGAGGACACGAAGGAAGATAGTTATTGTTAAACCATTCACCTTACGCTCACATATACTCTGTACAGAAGTGTAGAGTAAATCTGTACGATCGATCTGAGTGAGAGCATCAAAGCAACAACCACAAATGAACTCAGGAGGTAAGGAATTATCGCATTCAGCAAAACTAACAATCACTGAAGACAGACGATTCACAAAGGAATAGTATTGAAGTCTAATTTCTCCTTCCTGCTGTTGGGAGTTTGATCCATTTCCTGCATTCAATGCATCATGAAGACTTTTCGCATAGTGTGAACCAATCTGAAGTGCATTGAGAAGATTACCTCCTTCAACAGCATTCATAAAGCGCTGTTCCATATCACTCTCTTGAAGGAACATCAATCGATCAAAGCACAAGACAGCAAGACCATTATTGAGTCCACTAATGCAATTTGCATACAATCGACCATTCTGACCCACAGTGCTGGACGCACCCTCATTTCCTCTCATAATCTTCCCTAATCGCCCATTCACATTCCCATAAATGAATCGTAACTTCCCTTCTGGTAAAATCGAACGGACAATCTGAGTCTTCATAAGATCAATGAGCGAGAATCCTTCCGCTTGAGTCACAACAGCCAGATAGCGTGAAGAGAGAAGAGAACAGGAGCACACAACTGAAGATAGCTGAAGAGAGATTCGTTGCTTCAAGAAGTATTTTATATGTTTTGAAGCATCCAGTTGTGTCTATCAATCATTCCTCCATTTCATATCTACTTCAACACTCCAACACTCAATCAGTGTGTCATCTGAACGAACAAACAGGAAACTATTATCTTCGCATCGCCTCCAAGCACTACAAGTCACACGTTGAACACTGTTTGTCTTAGTATCATATCGAGGACTCTCACGAGATGCCGTGAAGGGAGGACGTGGCAATGAGAACAATACAGACACTTGGGTATCATCAATCGAAAGGATTACTGTCTCTTTAGTCGTAGTGAGAGCCACAAGATCAAGACTCGATGATGACTCCGCTCCATTCTCTGTTACTTCGGGTCGAATCGCCACTGAAAAAGAAATAAGCGAAAGATCATGAATCTGGCCATACTGTGAACTGTTGAGAATCCGGGTTGATGTCACTGTCAGAGCAAATAGCTTTCGAGAAAATGAAGAAACCACCACATTTCCATCATAGTCAACAGAGAGGAGATTCCCGCTACTCAAATAACGAACAAATAAGACCGCAATGTCATGAATCGATGAAATCGATTTGATAGAAGCTCGCTTCTCAATCGACATAATCTCAATGACTCCAGAGCTGTAGCCAGCAGCACAATATTGCCCACTAAGATCAATACTCAACGATAAAACACTCTCCATTTCCTCTCCATTTTCAGGACTTCCGATCATGAAGGGAGATGTGTCCTCTGTGCTGGGGGATGCATTCGAGTGAATTGGATAACACATCAACTGAGATTGACTCATTCCGATAATCACCAAATCATCAGAAACACATAAAGCATTTGGAAGTCCCTTTCCCGAGGTCTTATAAGATCTCATGTTTTCTTGGAGGAAAGAATGACTATCCTCATGAATAGTAAGAGAAATATCCATCACAACAGAATCATCTACTGGAAGTGGAGATTGAAAGGATTTGAGTACTTTAAGAGTTAACGAACTTTCTACTTGAGGTTCTGGAACAGATGGGCCTTGCTCCTTCTTGTACTGAAGAGCAGTCTGCAAGGTCCACTTTGGCGGAATGGATGGTTTATTACTAAATAGTTCATAGTACTGAGAAAAACGTTCCATATAGGGATGATTGATACTAATCTCAGGGGGATTATACTCCTTGTACTCCACAGTACCAATTTCAATAGGATCAAAAGTTGACTTATCGAAATGATAATCTGATAGAGAAAAAGAAGGCTCTGGAGTGCGATTTTCAGTAAGCAGCTTTTTCAAGTAATACACTTCTTTGTAGTCGTTGTAATTCAACTCAATTGTTTTTGCACGAGCTACAACACCTTCCTTTTTAATAGGATCCTTGAAACCATGACTCCCATCTTCTTCCAGATCTCGTTTGGATGTAGCTATCCATGTTGAAGCACGTCGGTTTCGTCTAGAACGCAGATTCTTCTCATACTGTTCAGGAAAAAGATACCTACGCAGTAAGCAGCAATATTCGGTGACAACTCGACTTCTACTTCCTCTTCCTCCAGAAGGTCATGGAGGTCATAGAGCGATAGGTCTATGTCCGAGTCAAACTGTTGATCTGGTTCATTGATGATTTTTAACACTTCTTCATTCATATCTTCTGGATTTGCAGAGAACTGAGGATGAAAAACACAAAACACGGAAACCGTGGTTCTTCAAGATTCTTCTGCTATTGTTGAGATGGAATCGGTAAATGTCCTTATCATCAAAAGGATGGGATATCCCACAGTTTCATTCCAACAAACACACGACAATAAAGGAACTTAAGAAAGAATCGTTTCATCACGAAGATACTCTCCAACATCCGACTGATGTAACACAACAATACTCTATACATTAGCGACACTCTTCAGACTTACAGCAGCATCTAAAGATCGGATTTCTTCTGTTGACTTGGCTGTTACGCCAAATCCCAAAGCCACATTATTCATGTTATAGACGATCACACCTCCATACTGAGGAACACTATCTGAAATACGTGCCAGGCCTAGAAATCAGTGGATCAAATAGAATTTACCTCCTTTAGTAATATGATTACCATATAAGAAGGTCATTTCAGCACTTGGCTTCACCCATACCTTATACTACCAATAATTGCCATTACCAAATGGATTACCTGGGCATATTTAGCTAAATAATCCAGAGCAGTGATATGAAGTCTGAACTTGTGATTCTTGTTGAAGCGTCCAAACTTGGTTCCAATGCTGATCAAGTTATCTCTACTGAAGTTTCCTGCTACACGTAGCAACTTTTCACTAAAATAAAGACAAATACACAACTTCCAACCTGAGGTAGTACACGCGATCTTTGTGCAATCGAAAGCAATGAGGATCATCTGTGCGAGTGATTAGTTGTTCTACATTGGGTCCAAGGCTAGATGGTAAGATCTCCCTTCAAACCAATACTATTTAGCGAGCTTCTCGAAAAACACCTTTGTTTCTTCTTCCGTAAGAGGTCTCATCAAAAACAAAGAACGGAAAACAAATTGATTACCAACAAAGAAAGGGAAAATGATCAATTACAACAAAAAGGAATCACTCGAGGGATTACATGGGTGCAATATGTACTCCGACATACCCTTCGTCATAAAAACTCCACACATCAGTGTCCAAAGAAGAACAATAAATAGGATAATCATGAGAGTGACTCTCCCATTCCATAACTAAACTAGATGATTCCGAAGGATTTCCCGACTGAGGAGGGTTGGGAGATGCGAGGCAAGGATTTTCCTGCATTGCTAACAGCCCATCATTCCAATGTGGAATAGAAATTGAAGAAAAATCAACGGTTAACTTGCTTTTATCACAAAAAGGAGACACAACAGGGAAACAAGGTGGAAACTCTACAAATGACCACAATGAGCAACATTCTCACTTTTCCCGATAGATTCATAGGAAACACTAGCTGAAAATTGGGATATTTGACTAATGGCAACCTGATAAAGAGTAAGAAGTGCTCTTACCAGCGACACATACTCTTCAGATGTGATTGTTTCATTAGCGTGAAGCAAGTTTAAAGTACTCAACTAGCCGTTATATATGATGGAGCTACCCCACTTTACTCGGTAAAGACTTTGTTGGAGACACTAAGTTTACAGGAGGAACTAAATGTTTTAAAGATTGCATGCAACCAGAAAAAGCTCTATTGTCTGCTCCATTTAGAGATAATAAGCTTGCAAACATACTAGGAAATCCATTCCCAGCTTCATATGCTCGATTTCTATTACTATAATAAATAACAACCTACATATGACATAGGGAAAGCAACATCCATACAATTCTATGATAATACATAGATTTCAATAGTTCCTTCGCCACAACACTGTATACATATCTTTCACGTTTTCTTATGGCCGAATACCAGTGATTCTTAACAGAAGCAATGGACCTAGATTTCACCGAGGTCCTGACAGCCTACCTGCCTCCTAATTTCATGGCAATAATTCTCCACTTGTTTCCAAGTTCACTCTGTAAACGAAAGAGTGTTTCCTCCTCTTCTGCACACCAAGAACTTGAGGTATTTAATCTTGTTAAATACTCTTCATATCGCTTTTTACATTCACTGGGGTCAAATTGTTTCCCAGTTTGAAACAGGATTGCGTTGGAAATGCCAATCCAGTCATTACTGAACTGAAGACAAATGGAATTTATCATACACTGTTCTGTTTCCTGATCCCACCCTTCATTTTCTTTGAGCAAAGACATAACTGAAAATCCACCTGGTGTTAAATGGAAAATAAAGACTGTGTATTTGAGATACACCAAGAAACAAAGAGCAGGCAAAAACTACTTGAAAATATCATCCTCACTGTCAACAAATATCACCTGATCATCTTCCGTTAGAATCGAATGGATAGATGAAAAACTTACACTCTTCCTAACAGCAGATGGTTGACGCATGAGAATGGGAACTGGGGGACTTTCTTCCCTTAATTTTGTAGGCGACACAACAATTTTCACATCACTATCTTTTGTAGTTTCCCGTTCCTTGACTTCGTTATCATCTTCGACTTCCTCTGTAATATATTCATATTCAACTTCTCCATCACTTCCATTCTTTGAACTATTTTCTTCTTCAGAATCTGATACTTCCACTTCTTCATAAATAACTTCATATTCTTCGTCATCTGCTTCCTTTTTCACTAGCAACTAATATAGAATCAGAAATACAAACTAGGTGAAGAATGGTTCATCTCCTTCTCTGACACTGATTCCAACACTGCGGGCGAAAGAGAGATCCTCTATCAAAAGAATATCGAATGTGTGAATTAAAAAACACACAGAAAATGTTCATTACTCATCTGTCTCAAACCCAATATCCCCATGAACATAAATACCCACACGATCTTCCTTGGCATCGGCTTCAAACTTCCGCATACTCTGCAAGATAGAAGGATAAGGTGCCAATCGAGTTCCTGCATTCTTCTGTATTCTTGCCCATCCTTCTGCTAACATCATTTCATTGATACTAATCTTCGTATCATCTTCACGGTAGAGGAAGAGCACAAGTCGATTCTCACTATCCTTCAGAACTACACGGGCATGATAGGAATCCGTGTCCGCCAAATCATCGAAGCAATCACGACTCGCTTCATGCCATTCCCCTGTTGGAGGGGCTTCAATCCCTGCCAGTTTACATGCACGAGCAAGTGCTGGAATCTGCTGAATAGACTCAGAGAGGTCATGAAGTTGATTGGATGTCGTTGTAAGCGTTACACCCGTATCAAGACAATACACAGTACATGACATCCCTTTAGTACTTATCAAACGCCTATATATCATGTACTCACAATCAAATACACTCTGACCCATCTTCGCTCCGCTTCAGTCCCAATAAGACATCCATATACACCTCCCTTCACTGGCTGGATGGCAGCGAGATTATTCTAAGTATGAAAGAAGTCCTCAAACTCTACAGGGATTGGTAATGCCCTCAATGCTGTCTCTACTGTATTTAACATGGACTGATCTGTTTCCGCGATTGCGTAGAATGAATCTCCACTCATAACTGAAGTGATTGTAAGATTCATTTCACCTGTCACAACTAATTCCTTGGGCTAATCATCATCACTTGACAAAGTACTCACCTTGCTTGGTACAACATAATTCTTCCAATATCCCTTCTTGTTCTGTTTGGCACTCTCTTCAGCCTCCTCCATCGCTTCTGCTTGTCGACAGAACCCAATAGAGGCTTCATTAACATACACAACTCCCTCGCGCAACAGTTCCATGACCAATGACTCCTTCTTCCCCTGTAAGAACAGATTTCCGATGAAACTACCTCCCTTATCAACATTCAACACTTCCACAGTCACTTCACGCTGTAAGAAGTGAAGTTTGGCGTACATCAATGATTCATCTCCAAAGGGTTCTGGTTTCCCTCGACCTGAAGACATGGGAGCCTTAACTCCCTGTAGATTGAATGAAAACTGGCAGTTCTCCGCAGGAATTACAATCAAATAGTGACAAGCAGAGAAGACATACTCCACAAAGCCTCGATAATGGGTTGCTTGCTTTAAGAAATGCAAATTTGTTTTCGCTTTCGCTGGAGTCTCACTGAAATCAACACGATGACGAATCGCAGGCTTCTTGTTGCTAAATAAACCCATCTTGTTCGCCTTGGCCTGATTCTCAGCTAATAGGAGCTGATCATAATTAGACGCTCTCGCCTCATCATCACGGTGTCTCACAACCAACACTAATCCACTGCGTACCAATTCTTCCGCCACATTCATTCCATTCATCAACTCCACTGTACAGTATGTAAATGTCTGTTCTTCTGTTCCTACCAATCCAGTTCGTTCATACTCCACCACAATCTTCACCTTCTTTCCAATCGTCATGTCCACCAGCTTCTCTTTCGCTTCCTGAGCCCACAGTTCGTCTGCCACATTCTTCTTTGCATTGCCTAGTTTTGGAGCACGTATACTAGCCAGATTAACACGACGCTGAGACGAAGAGATCAATGGATCCTTTCCATCCAGCAATACTACAAGTGTGTCTCCACTCATCACTTGGACTACTTGGCCCTGAATAGCAGAATATGTGGTGTTTACAGCCTTCTATCTGTTACATAACATATCATCACAAACCCAATCCTTCCACAATTTTAAATGTTGTTTCTTCGCCTCCAGCTCTGCTCCGCGCAAAATCGTCACTTCTTCCGCTGGAAGGAAATTCAGTGACCAATCAACCACTCGTGCCAGACCAGCACTCAATAGCTCCTTTGCGAGAGATCCACATGGATGTTCCACACGACCAAAGAAATTCTAGGTATGAGATGAGACTTACGGGAATACGTTGAATTTGTCCATTCCATCAATAGTAATAACAACAGAGCGATTCAGCAATCGAAGTTCGGAGAAACATCGTGATTCAGCTGCAAAAGCATCATAAGTTGCTTTGCCATCAGTAGCATATGTGATACGGGGAGCCTGTAAACCCGCAAGACGCAATGAAATCATCTCACCCGTTTCAAGGAGATAGAGTTTCAGAGTACTTCCATCACGAATTTGTTCTACTACAGCAGCCATTGGCATGCCCTTGTTGGCCTGGTAGAAGGATTCGGGATCATTCAAAGTCCAACTCACATGACGTAATGATTTAGTTGGATTCCAAATTCCTCGATGGTTATCACGTGCTTCTGTTTGCAGCTCCACCAATTCTTCGTACAATTCGCGGTTCCCCTTCTCCTCGCGTTCTGAACGAACGGAAACATACCCGTTAGAAACCATATCTCGGAGGACATCCTTGTCCTTCAATTCAATTGTTCCAAAAGTACGACTGATAACATCCACCTTATACAGCACTTTAAACTTGACAACCTGTCCAATTACCATCTTACGTAGATACTCTCTCGATTCCCATCCAAAGTACTCCTCAACTCCCTCTGCCGCTCTCGCTACACGAGGAGCTTGACAATACGCCAAGGATAACTGCATTTCTGGAGCTACTCCTTTCTAGTGGATCAACGGTTACGCCCACTTCCTACAGTAACAGAACCCATTAACAAAACAGTGTCTCCTGACAAAACTGATTTAACAATAGCATAACCTGTGTTTAAAAGAGTGAAGAGAATATACCTTGCATAATAGAATCTCGTATTTGATGAATAATGAAAACTGATGGACTGAAATCGACAGTATTTTTGCATCATTGACAGTAAATGGGGGATATTTCCAGTATCTTAGGTGTCACTAGTAACAAACAAATTGTCATAATAAAACACCAGGGCCTTCTAAAGTCAGGTTTTCATATACTTTCCTCGACAATTGTCGTTGACGAGAATTACCTCCAAATTTGTCCTACTGATCATGCAAAATACGAGCTTCACACAGAAAGCAAATCCCTCCTAGATTCTTCATCAACGCATTCATCATACGCACTTAACAACGATGAAAGTGTTGGATAATGTCGTATCACTTCACCTGCTTTCACTGCACTAATTCCTGGAATACACTGAAGAAACCGATTCCAGATTATCGTAGGAGAAGTAGAATCAACAGTTTCGTTGCTGACAATCCGAATTCGATTCACTACACCCAATTCACTCAAAGGTTGTCTAGATGAGAAGAACCCAATTCCAATTACTGATAGGGACCATCCTGAATAGCACAGAGAATTTTCATAACCCATTCCGCAACAGCAGCATTACATTCACAAGGAATACAATCAATGTTACATTCTCTACTAATTATCCTCTCTGCAAACTTAAACAGTCGTAAACGAATATACAACTCTGTAAGGAAATCGCGTGTGAAATACTGAATTGATTCCTAGTCATCATTCCTACATTACATGCTCAACTCTTCGTTTCCGTTTCTGTTCTGCTATAATTCCTTGCATTTCTGTCAAAATCAAAATGAGACGTTGTTTTGGAGTTTCAAGTATCCGATCGCGAATTCCACGAATATTGACCAAAGCACCTTTTAGTCCACTTTCTTTAATCAAAGAGATCATAGAATTTCCGTTCATAATCATAATCACACAATCATGAATGGGAATATAATTCTATATAATATCATTAATTCATTTATACTCCATTCACCTGTCTCATTACTACAATTACACCATGAACAGGACATCGTATAAATGGACCAATCACAAATTGAGGTCGGAGCGAAGCCAGAATCGCCTTACCAACATCACTTTGACCAAGTTTCTCTTCAAGAGAAATTAGAAGTGTTAGATTATGCTACGAATCAGAGAGAAAAAATGATAGTACCTTACGAGAGTGTTTCAAAGGTGGATTGTTGGGTTGACTGAGAGGCTGGTTGACAGGTTGACTTAGAGGCCGACTAGGAGGTAGATTGAGAGCTTGATTGACAGACTGAATAGGAACTCCATCAGAATCAGACTTCATATCTGGTGAATCATCGATGTCAGGTCGATTAGAATGCTCCTCTAACACATCAGTATGCTTAACTGTAGGTTCATCAATAATGATATAAGAATCCATACATTCATCAGAATCAGAGGAACTCAACAGACTGTGTCCAAGCATCATGCATCGTTTCGCAGATGGCTCTTCCTGATTATCAGGTGGTAGTCGCTTAGATGCCACAGTGTCTCTTCGTTTGGCTGCTACAGGCTGAGAATGAAGTGGTGTATTCTGAGAACAAGATAGAATATAGTTCGCAATCATAGAATCTTCTTCACTACTTTGACTATCTTCAATCGACTCTTTCTCATTCTGACAGCATTGAGTCGACTCTCTCTCACTTACAGTTCGTTCATCATCATCACTCACAATCACTTCACTGGAGTCATTAGAGGATACTTCACATACGGATGGATATGTGTCTCTACATTCCATTGTACAGTCAAATGAGGGAGACATAGGAGTAGACCCATCTTCAGTTTCTGATCGATTATCGTCTACGGAGAGAAGGGAAGTAGGAATATTAACAGACACACCAACTAATAGTGAGTCGGGTTTCGGACTCATTGAATTGTCTTCAGAAACAGATATATCTCTAATTGAAGGATCACTCTCTGGTTCACAGCTGTGTACCAACTGGTTTCTAGTATCTTCGTGATTGGTATGAATAGACCTACATTCGCTGCTATCAACACAATCACTCTTCTCATTAGCCTCTAAGGAACTCTTCTCATTGGCCTCTAAGGAACTCTTCTCCTTACTGTTCTTATCAATTTGTGAACACAAGATGGACATATCACAAGAACTCAAGGGCAAATCACTCTGCATAACAGAAACTTGTTGCGAGGGAGTATCGAAACTAGAATGGGAAAATGAACCTCTCTTCTCGCAATCATCCAGGAATGTACAGACCATCCGAGTTGTTGTTTCGTCATCTTCTTTACGAATTCCAATCAAATCAAACAATGTCCGAGAATAATCTTCAGACTGACCATTCTCTTCCTCTACTAACGAAACTGGATCCAGTATTGGTTTCTTCTTCTCATTATGAAGATGACTTTCTTTAAAATCTACTGAACTCTCTTCAAAAAGTACAGAGGAATGTTCCTGCTCTACCTTATTCATATATCGTGTTAAAAAAGACTCCTCTACAATGATCGCTGAATCCCCCGACTACATATTACAATCCGTTTAACATCTACAGAAGAAGTAGAATCATCACTGTCAGAAGATAAGATCTCAATAACATGATTGGACTCCATCATTTCTCCAGTGAATCAGAATTATGCTCTCTCACTCAAAGCCAATACCTAAATAAATAACTCTCTTCTCAGTAGTAAGTTTGAATAATCCTATAAATTCTGTAATTCCACAAAACAGACAGGGAGTTTCGTCAGTTGAGCCTTGGAAGTGCATTATCTAGCTGGATAGTTGAATTCCATCCGTTTGGACACTCATTCGGACTTCTCCAATCTTTGCGCTGTAGAATGAATGCTACATATACGAGTAATTCTTGAGTATTGGACTAAATCTCAGACTTGCTACGAACTCTGTACTCTAAGAACCTAAATTTCAAAGTAAAGATGGGTCTGGAGAATATGGTACTGTTCAATCAAAAACTGGGGAATCCGGCCAACCAAATCACAACCATTCACGTCACAGGGACCAATGGAAAAGGTTCTGTTGTCTATAAGATTGCCAAAGCGCTTCAAGCTTCTGGATACAAGACTGGTATGTATGTATCTCCACATATCTCCAGTTTCCGAGAGAGAATCACGATCAACGGAGAGATGATATCGGAAGAAGATGTGGTGAGAAACCTTCAACTCATTAGTGAGATTGAACCGACTCTTCCCACTTCCTTGAGTTTCTTTGAGAGTGTGACAGGAATGGCATTCAACTATTTCAGAGAAAAGCAAGTTGATGTGGCGGTTATTGAGGTTGGTCTAGGAGGCCGTCTGGATTCTACCAATATCATCACTCCCGAACTAAGTGTTATCACGTCCATTGGACTGGATCATCAGGGTATTCTAGGTAACACCATCACTGACATCGCTCGTGAGAAGGCTGGAATCATTAAAGATAACAAACCGGTGGTTGTAGGCCCGAACTGTCCTCACCAACAAATCTATAACATTGCAGGTAGTCATCATTCTCCCTATGTTCCTGTGGTTGTGCCAAACTATCAGGAAGAGACTTATGATACAATCAACACTGCAGTTGCGTGTCAGGCACTTCGTACTCTGAATGAATACTCTAAAGGGAAATTCCACATTCCTGAAGATGTAATTATATCAGCAACGAAGGGACGTCCAATATGCCGTTTTGAAGAATTTACCCTTCCAAATAGCCGTGGAGAGCAAGTGAAAGTGATTCTTGATGTCTGTCACAATCAACCGGGATTCCATGCAATGTATGCGACAATGAAGAAGCTGTATGGAGATCGAACGATCCGAGTAAGAGAGATGGTTAATTAACATGAAGATGATTTGTGGTTTTTGTGCTGATAAGAACGTGTCAGACTGTCTTAATGTGATTTTACAACACACTACAGTAGATAGGATGCGTGTAATAAATAGCAGCCATCCTCGAGCAATGAAGTGCGAATGTCTTCGAGAGACACTACACAAGTGTAATACCAAACTTGGAAGACAGTGGAATGATGGTTTGAGTAGACTGGATAACTGATAAATAGAACGAGATGGAATTGCTGACACGATTCCGAATAATCTCAAACGTGTGTTAGATGAGTGTAGTCCTAATGATATTCTCCTGATCTGTGGATCGTTGTATATCATGAATGAAGTTCGGTATGCTATGGGAATAAGAGAACCTCAAGATGTCATTTATGATTATCACTGCAGAGATCATGGACCTGAATCGGTTGCTGCTGGAAAGGCTCAGTACATCTATCCGCACGAAAAACCAGTGGAGTGGAATTGTTCTGTTTGTTTAAATACATTTCGCTACATCTTTCTTTTGCACTTAGAGAAATGGGGTGGGTTGAATCTAGAAAGAATGGCTCACCTTTTTATTTCTTTTGCATTCTGCTGTTCCTTCTGTTTAGCTATTGTATCTTGAGAACACCGTTAATTCCATTTTACAACATTAAATTGTAGAGAAGCGAAACGTATACTATCTTATCAGTCTCCAACGCTTATTTCATCCTTCTCGATGAAGGAAAGTATTTCGTTCTAGTTTGTTCATAAATGGATAGATTCGTATTTGTATAGTCTTGTAGCAAAGCATTATTCTCCAATAAGTAAATAAACTGGTTGATTGATAACAAGTAGATATGAGTGTTCTTTTAGAAAATCGTGTGATTAGAGAGTATGTTCCAACCAACCTTAAATCCTTAAGGGAACAAGATATGGAAGTCGCTTCCTCCTTGAAAGAACGAACTTCTTATCTTCACTATTGGTGGCAGTGTTTAATGCAGTGGCTGGGTTTTGATTCCCGGAGCGGTTACATACTTGGAACAGAAACTCAGTGTATATTTCACAAACTTACTTGACCCATAGATAATGAATCGTCTTCTTATCACATCTTCACAGCCGAGGAATTGGACATTACCAATCCCAATGTGTTGAGTCAGTATCCGGCGGAATTACCTGTCTACATCAATGTGTCACACAAGAAGACAGGTACATCGTGTCTTATTGATGTTTCGAACATTCTTCCAGGTCCCATGTCGCCTCGCAAGTCGTGGCCAAAAAGCAATAACTGGACGGACGAAACACTTCGAGCTCGAAACGAAATCGTAGATGCAGAATTGTTAGCACAGGAGAAATGGATTCGATCAACAAAAGAATTCGATACCATGCGACGTGTAGTAATGGAAGAAAAGAGTGCGGTGTATCCATCAGACCACTTTGACTATGCTTACACCCGCAACATGTATCTCCATATTCGTGATCTGGAATCAATGGTGATTGATGCATTATATCAACGTTTAGAACAGTCTTCTTGTTTCCAACCTATTTATGAGAAGTATCTTCGTATGAATGAGGAATTACTTCCATCGCAAACGGAAAAGATGGAAAAGGTGAGGTCAGACCTTATTGCGGGAAAACGGAAGAATATGAGTAGAAGACAAAGGACCGTAGTAATATCGGATGAGGAAGTGAAAGCGGAATTATTCCGACGTGAGGATGATGCACGAAAACAGAAATTGAAAGCATTTCAGTCAGTTGAATACTACTCTGATAAAGCCCAAGCCTATTGTGACATGTGCAAACTTAGGTGGTCAAAAAAAGGCACTGTTTCGTCCCTTCCGGAACATTTCACCATTCGAAAATGGGTTGGAAATCAGGAAACCAATGATATTTCTACAAATACAAATCGTATTTTAAATTTTGGCGGGTAATTTGTAGCTTGGTTTGCTTCATCAAGCGATCCTTTTGACGTAACAGGAATTGCAGCAGCCACATGGAATCGACTATTTGCACTACGACAAATACTTTATCGTTGGCGAGGGTAAGCTTATCGGAATCGACATGATTTCTAGGAAGCTTGTTGTTGTATTTCTGTGTCCTCATTCAAGTGAATCCGAAATTGTAACGCTTGTTAACAAGCACTTTTTGCCCCAACGATTGACATTACTTCTCTATGTAGTGGATGAGATGCATCCCCACTATTCTCATTTCCCCGTGAATTTCCTTAGAAATCTGGCAATTCGGAATATTCGAACTACTCATTTCCTGGTGTTGGATATGGATCTTCGTATGACTAGTAACCAAATTCACTTAATCCTTATGAGTAGCCAATACTTATGATGAAATCAAACAAATTCCATCATATGTGATGAATAGTAATAAAACCGCGGTTATTCTTCCAATTTTCTTTTTCAATCATACAACAGTGTTGCGTTCATGTCGAACAATTGAATCTTGTGCTGCACTGTATTCCTTAGTATTTTGATTGAGATTAGAACTGCATGGTATCAACCAGAGAACAAGGCAGAATTGATTGTTTGTATGCACAGTCGAAACTGTTTTAGTAACAAGCGATTAGTTAGGACACATGTGAATACAAGATTGACATTTAATGTGTAGATGTATGTAATGCCTGAGTGGTATGTGACAGATATGACATCTCATATCTCGCGTATTCGTTGTTTTATGACAAATTTCATGGAACCTTACATTTTGGTTCGATACACTTCAGAAACTCCTCTATTTGTAGAGGAGTTTATTGATTATGGATATAATAAAGTTGAATATTTTGAAAATCTCAGACAGGGAGGCTATCAGTTTTACATTCTGAATCATGTTTTTGCGACCGATTTCCCACATCCTGAGTAGATATATGATTGGCTGATTACAAATAGTTCGGAGTTTCGCATTTCATATCATAACACCTTGCATGGTTCAAAGAAAATAGAGAAGACGATGAAAGAAGTTTATAATCAGGTTCAGAAATATTATAATCAGCGGTACGAACGTGCGGATCGATTTCCCGTTTGTTATAGTAGGCAACCTTCGTATTATGAACAGATGTCATTTGTTTGTTGAATAGAGGAAGAGAGATTAATCACTGAGGGAATATGGTTGAAGAGGAGAATCAGTTTGAGAAAAGTGTATTCCATAGAGAGGGAAGGTATAATGATCTGTCTTGGGATCTTTAATATCTCCTAACAAACACATAAAACATATCGGCACCATACATAAATAGTAGACACCACCATAGTGATCATCATACAGGTAAATCCGAATTTAAAGAACTGACCGAATGAAACTGGATGACCGTTAGTAGCACAAATACCTGCTGTAACCAGATTTGCTCCTGCTCCGACCAATGTACCATTTCCACCGAAACATGCTCCAAAAGCAAGTGCCCAAGCCAGCGTATAGATATCCATTTGCTCGCTTAATTCAGGATGTTCTCCCAGAATACGGATGATTGGAATCATTGTTGCTGTAAACGCAATATTATCCAATACAGATGAAGCTAAACCTGAAACCCACAAAATTAACATATGCGCTAACAGTGATTGATACTTAGGAGGCGAACTCATGATAAGCTTTGAGACTCCATCTCCAATAGCACGAATGACACCCAACTCATTTACTCCTTCAATCATAATAAACAGACCGGCAAAGAATACCAAAGTCTCCCATTCTAAGAGTTCGAAAGTGGTATGCAAATCTTCATTTGTGCCTAAGAATAGACAGGCGAATGCACCAGCAATAGCCAAATAGGCTGTATCGATATGATGAAATGAATGCAAGAAAAATAAAACAATAACCGTGATAAGCACACTTCCACACTTCAGCAGTAAGGGTTTATTCTTAATTTGATATTTTTCCTTAAGAGACTCATCCACTTTCACTCTTGGCTTCTTCAAATCCTTACGATAGTAATAAAACACAAATGGATATACAGCCACAATACAGATTAATACACAGGGTGTGGCATTCTTGATAAAATCCATGAAACCAATATGCTCCTTTAACATATTACCAATGATCAAATTGGGGGGATCCCCAATCTGTGTGGCTGTACCTCCAATATTTGAATATATAACTTCTGGAAGCAAGAATGGAATAGGATTTACATCCATCATTCGTGACAATTCAATGGTCACAGGAGCAATCAATAGCATTGTGGTTACATTATCGAGGAATGCTGAACAGAAAGCAGTTAATAAACATAACGACATATTCAAGGCGAGGATATGCCCCTTCGTGAGAGTTAGCATCTGAACCGCCAAAAACTCGAACATTCCCGTGGTTGAAAGCATTTGAATCATAATCATCATTCCAAAGAGCAAACAGAGTGTACTAGCATCCATCCAACTAATCACAGTAGACAATGAAGGAGCATCATGAACGAAACTAATTAGAAGAAGAGTGAGAAAAGCTCCTATGAATGCCACCACAGCCCGATTAATCACTTCAAGTAGAAGCAAAATATATACACCCACCAGAATGATGCTACCAAGAAGGATTCGATATCGACCTATAGGATTCATAGCATCCGCGTATAACACAAAACTCACAGGCGTGGAACTGTTTGTTACCACCCTCATAAACAGGGTGCTTTCTCCTGCTGGCTTTAGTTCAGAAGCTACATCAATCTCTTCCAACCCCTCAGTCTCCGTCTCCGCTGCTGATGTGATACTCATCAGCACACCATGAGGCAAGTCTTCTTCATTAATTCGTTCAAATAACTGGAATTCCAATACATAGGGTTCTGTACTTGCTTGGATGGCTGCTCGCACTTCATACAATCCCCGCGGGGAATCAGGTAAACTATATGTTAACGACTATTTCGGGGATTACGCATAATAAGCAGGTTCTGCACTAGTGAGTGCTTTGAGTCCTCCGAAGATAGACATGGAGTAACTGAGCATAGGAACGACATGTTTACCATCATCGTAAGGACTGAAATTGTGAACTAGTAACAAAACTAAGACAGCGATACAACAGGCGATTGTGAGACCTCCTACAATCCAGTCTTTGACTGATAAATGACTGATGAACAAAGATGGTTTCTCCTTCTCCAGCTCTTCCAGAGTTGGTTCCTTCTTAAGTGCTTCTGTTTTCAATAAATTATCATGCTCATTTAGCACTCTTTGACGTCGGCGTAGCTGGTGATTCGTACGCTGGAAGGTAGTGTTAGGCATGAATACAGTAATAGTTTGTTGATCCTTCTTTCCACAACAAGCTCGTGATTGTCCAAGAATACTGCTACGCTGAAAAGGATTATCCGCATATGGATCTGGTGGAGGGAGCATAGTGCATCGTGTCATAAAATTATCCATTAATTTTAAGAATAGATGATCTGTATTGATCTTTCTTGCTGCATTACTAAACCAGTTTTGAGACATCATGAGAGAGAAAGCGCGTCCCATTTCGTGAAGTCTATTAATCAGACACATGTCAAGTACTTACTGAGCGGTGGAAGTGCACGTCTTTGAGCCTAATACAAACAAAAAGTAACGAATTAATAGAGGCGATTGCTCTTGAACCACAATAGGACTCTTGAGGCGCACCATACTAATAATAGGTTTCGATAAAAACGATAATTTGGCTACATACACTTTACAACCTTCTCTCTGTTCACCATCTTGGATAACAGGAAGCGACTCATCCTTCTTGGAAAACAATTGAATTAATGGATCACGAACATCAGGAGTTGAAATCTGTCTCATCTCGGCATCGTCCAACATAGTATTTACTACATCAGACAGGGTATCCGCTTCAACATCCAACAGTATCACTCCATTCTCTAGGCCACGACGCAGATCTGAGAATGCTGTTAAGGAGACAGCACTTAACCCTCCTGTAAGAGCGTCTCCTTCTTCAAAGACCTCTTCTTTACCAGCACAATATCGACCTGTTCCAATCCACTCCTCCGTCTCTGTTCCGATTTCAGCCATATCCACCACCAGCCCTCCAAAGTGACTCAGAGATGCTGTATAATCTCTCCCATAGAACGAGGTCTGACCACCAGACCCCACACTGTAAGTATGAGACCGACTCAAAGTATCTGCGTAACTGCTAAAAGAAGAGGATGAGATCAGATGAGGTGCCTGGACCATTGCTTCAGATCCATCTGAGAGGCGAGCTGTAATCACATTAGCGCTCACTTTTACCAAAGTCACAGACAGTTCGAATGATTCTCCATTTGTCTTCACTCCCACTAGCTTGGAAGCCTCTTGTTCGTTAGGTACTTCAGGAGACCCTGACGCACCTTCTTGATAGATTCCAAAAGCTTCTAGGACTATCTTTTTCCCCTTCTCGTTCACAAAGGAGGGATCTGTTTATCATACCATAGAAAATGAATTTACCAATTAGATTCAGGATGTTATCACCCATAAACCCTTCTTTGTCTTTCAACAGAAACATTTCCTAGATATCACCACATCATCCTAACTCAAACAGCAACTAACGAGGTATAATTCAGAATAGTTCCCTTTCCATCGTAACGAATCTCTGCTCGTCTTGACTAAAGGGTAGAAACAGGAAAATGCAATTACTTTCTTATTCGTATTCTTCATTGTTGATCCTAAGTTACCAAACAAATAGTTAAGAGAAGCATGATTCCCATACATCCCATTCGCCGAATAGCTTCCATACGTGTCACTAGCATTAATACAACTAGATGCTGTTACAAATTACCGACAAAGCTATCCTCATAACGACCAGAACTATACTTAAGAGCTTTTAAATACTAATACGCAGAGTAAAGTCGCGGGAGACTACCCGTTGTCCCTACTTCTTGGGTAGAGTGCTCAATTACACTATGAGTCGGAAAAAGAAAACACAATTACTTTTCAGAAGCCCCTCCACTTTCCGGCTTCGCTGATGAATCAACCATCTCAATACTCATGGTAGAAGAAAAGAATGGACACGAAACGGCATCTGACAATATGACTAAAAAAGCAATGATTTCGGTGAGATGGAATACTTGTGGATTTTAGACCGAAAATGTATCCATTCGATTACTGAAGTAGTAGTTAGGATTATAGGAAGAAATGAGTGGAAAGAGTGATTGACCCCATAGTCATATTCGTATAGAACTGATTGAAATATGCTTAGCTAATCGTTATCACCCTTTTAAAACCACATTTGTATTCATCATGGTGATGACACTATTCTTTTTTCACTTATAGAGTTATTATCGGCATGGAGAATTAATTTTCAAGGAATCAAGAAACCATTTTTCCCTCTTGCAGTCCTCTCACTCTTTTTGCTTACAAACCGAGGTATGTGCTATTATTCACATTATTATGATCGCTAGAAAGACAATTCAGCTGTTTTAGAATGTTCGTGTTTCATTATTGGAATGAGGAATCAAGGATCATGGTGCTGTGAGGCAATGTGTTCACTGTATGACTTACAGCAACTTAATACAGTCCATTTCACTGAACTCAAAGATGGTGTATGCATGTTCTGTAGTTTCAAGTCTAGACCCACTTCAATGATTACAAAATGTCTCTCTTTCATGTATCTGATGTCATTATCACCTGGCTCGATACTCAGGTGGAGCCAAGTCTTCAGTTTAATGTGATTCAAGAGTTACTTCAATGTGTTCACTTCCAGAAGTGTGTCATTCTTGATTCATTCCCATGGAGTCAACGCGCAGGCTTAGAAGTATCAAATATGCAACTCTTCACAGTTCCTTCTTCAGTAAACAGTATTTCATTCTTCCAAAACACTCCTCTTTTGCCTTCCCCCAATTACCTTACTGGATTCGGTGCAGAACTGTTCACATTTGTGTATACTGATATGTCTGTTCATTTGTAGTTAAGAGTTTCAATGAAGGAAGTGCATTTGCTTTGTTGCTGTCCCGAACAAACCTTTTCGATTGAACCAGTCTATGCATTGTATCAACAAGTGATTCATTTTTGTGGCAAGGAACCAAAGGATGAAGCAAATACTATCATCTTGCGGATCATTCGGAGGAAAGCCTCAGTAAGTGCCTTATCAAATGTATACATGTAAACATGTTTATTCGTCACTAATTATTGGACACCCATCCACTACCACTGAGCACTTATACCAATGAGATTCTTTGATCTCTTGCTGACCAACTAGGACTGATAACTGTCTCTGCTTTGATGGGAGTTTAAACCGTCGATCAAAGACCCAATGTGGATCCTCCTATTTTTCATTCAAATCGACTACAACATACCAATCCTAAGTCAGTATCAATATATATCCACATCTTCTTTCTAGTAGCGAGATATCTGATCATCAAGAATCCTCAGAACATACTTTACAGAGAACACATCAGATGTTGATATTACTTGTTTTAATGTCAATAAGTCACGAGAGGTCAACAACCCATTCTCTTTTGAAGTCTCCTCTTTATCACTCGATCGATCACTTGAAAAACCTAATTTAATGGACAAATCAATTGTTAGGGGCGTTCCACCGATTAGGATGACAACTATTATTCACTCGTTCTGTATCTCCTTACACTGCCTAACATTTGTGGTTATGGAGTTAATTGCTTGTAGCAATTCCAATCGCTGTTTGAGTGAACGTTTTGCTAATTGAATTCTATCAAAAGTAATTTCTCAATCATCATACTCTCGTGTTGATTTGTATATATGTTGTAGATTCTGCTCTAGCTCCCCAGGTAAACTATCCATCAATAGAACTATCTCTCCAACGAACCATGGATATTGTTGATCGAGAAATAGGATCAAATCTAGGATGGGTCCCATCTGTGATCGTAACATTTGGAAGTAGATTCTCTTTCTATGATGATATTTGAATCGAACAACGTACTGCTGAAACAATCGAACTATTGAATTATCTTCTTCCACAGTCTCCATAATCAATTCTAACAAACAGACAATAGAATCTCTTCAAATAATACACTTTTTTCTTTTCGCATCTTGTTTAGCTCAATACAGTTCACAAAATACGTAAAACACTTATTAAGGTCAATCACCCTCTGAAAATCAAAGTTGGCATTCTCACGGTTGAATCGCAGTACATAGGCATGACGAATAGCTTCCTTACAATCACATGTCACTTCGATTGCTTTGCAATATGCCGCCAGTTGAAGAGCATAGTGATCATAAATAGATTTACCAGATTTAAAATCGATTACAACTAGATCACCTTCGGAATTCATCCCCAGTGCATCTACAAAACCTGAGTACTGATATCTACTTGTCAACCATCTCTTTAATTAGTACTTTGGATGCTGAACAAATACATCTGTGAAGTAGATATCGATGTGGTGTTTCTTTTTCCACAATTGATAACCCGAAATCATTGCTTTTGTAGTGGGTGTTTCTTTAACGGATTGACCTGCTATCAATTTAGTTAACAGGTCATGTACTTCACTTCCAAATAAACCACTCTTTCGAAGTTCTATAATCACATACATCCCTATCTGAAATACCTTCGGATGGTGCACTCTCAGCTGCTCGTCGCATAAATTCTAAATCATCACATGAAAACACACGATTTGGCTTTCAATGAAGGACTTCTCACATACATACTTGCTTCTTCTGCGTAAACATGATTTGCTTTGCATAAGAATCTAGTATCACTCCTTGCCTCCAATTGGAAAAGCCTACAAATCAAAAAACACCAAACTTTCCTTCTTCCTTCTGAAATAACGGATAAAATGGACGTAACTGACGTATAATGCTTTGACAGAGAATCATCAAGGAGAGATCTACTGATCATTCTACATACTCCTGCCTACTTACTTGAAAGAACTCGATGATTTTGTAACGATTTTTGTAATATCAAGCTTAGTTGCAAGCTTGGACACCGACATCAATAATAGTGTGAAAAAAACAACTCCAACACAATGGATTCCATTACATAATGGAATATCTAAAACCAAAATTACAGTTCTAAGAAGCAATTTGAATCAAAGTTGGATGAAAACACTTCCATTAAATTCTCCTTCTCTGCATCATTCAATTTATTGTCTATTTGTCAACCATTGAACTTAAAACCCACATCGGAAGAAGAAGGAAATTGGGAAATCAGGCATATTCTGGATGAAATAGTCTAAGATCCTAAAAACACCTTTTGCTGTCAGATCCGTCTCTAATACTATTAATCTCATTAATCCAGCTACCTTCAATAGAAATGTTATGAAGACGAGGACAAAGAGAAAACAAATCTAATAATACATCCACACACTCATCTGTGAGGAAATTCTCTACATGTAACAATTCCATTTTCATCTCTACCATTAAGGCAGAGTACTTTAATCGAGTTACTGCTGCCTCTTGCAATAATATTATCACATACTTCCACCATCACATTAACACAGGCATCTGTCAACATGCAACCAGATAAGTTAACAGCAGAACCAGCCTCTAGATACAATTCATAATAATTAGTAAAGAACAATTCAGCTCCGGCATCACCAATAGGATTCCCGACAATCGAAAAATCAAGATTCAAACCATTACGTCTCGCATATAGAACAGTGTCAAGGAAGCGGGCAAATGCAGCATCTGTAAAGTTATTGTCTTCCAATCCAATGAATGTGAATTCAAACATAGAACGTTCTACGAAGAGAAGAATTAATCCACAAATATCAGGCATAGCGATATCATAAATGTTGCAATCTGATCGTTAATCATCTCATTTCGCATACTGTTCAGTTGAATCGATTTAAGACGATTACAGCGATCATAACAAGCATATTGGCGTAAAAAAGATAACAAGATGTGGAGATGATAATTGTTCAGATCAATGTCTTTCAGGACCAAACGCTCTACACGATTCACAATGACTGTTGTCACTGTTAGGAAGTACAACTGAAGGCAGATATCTGATATTTCTTCTATTCATAATTCCTTCGATATTGGGAATACCAGAAATCTCAAGTAATTTGACCATATTTGAATTAATCTTATCATACAATGTATTCATGATTCTATGTTCAGTATCATTTAACTGAATTAATTGAGTCTCGGGGATCACAATATTTGTGGGATTTGTGTCCTGATAATTGATTCTTATAAGGACCTTCGTCACATCTTCTGTCACCTTGTTATTCATCAGAAAAAGTTGCTTGAGAGATGGGAAACAATTATGCAGCATTAGCTTATACAGACGACGAATTCCTTCATTGCCAAGAATATTGTCTATTATTGTAATTCCAAAAAAAGTGATGATTACCATTAAGATTTAGAACTCGCAAATATGGGAAGATAAAGTGTTGAACAGATATGGCTTCCTCTGTATCCTCGAGATTGAGTTGACTGATAAGATAATTGATCTGATCACAGCTAATATTATTTCCTGCCAGATGGAGTTCTCTTAATACTAGATTCGTATTATCAAGAAATGTGTTGATTAGAAGAATCCACCCTTCCTCCCCAATGAAGCAATCTGAAGGTTAGTATTGGATCATGAAATGAAAAGGCATAAGAAGCCATCTCATTACGAGTTTCCAATTATCAGTCCACAATCACAATCAATCACATTCACTTACATGACAAGTCTAACACGCTAATTCTTTGATAAATATCTGCTGTATTCTCCAGTGTCCTCAATACAACAAAAGCAGCCTGATAAGTGTGATTCAATACTATCATTCATTCTCTACATAAACACATATACACTCATAATCAGCACGTTTACTCAAATCATCTACCTCAGAATCAGAGATATGATAAATTCTAGGAGGATTGGCTAATTCCTTAATCTCAGCTTGTACTCCCGCTTCATCTTCTTCTTCATTCCAAGCACATTCTTCAGCTTCTTGTACATATTCATCCTCTTCATCCATGGCATCAATGGCCAGATCACCATCATTCATCTCAATCAATTCCTCCACTTCGCGATTAATTGTTGAGACACTTCTTATAGGATCTTGAGGATTGTCTTCTTTTGAAGCTCCTGTTTCAGATATGACAACTACCTCAGAGTCGCATTCCGCGGGGATACTCTCTCCATTAGCAACAGAAGCATTTACAGGATTAGTGGGGCTTTCTGAAGGTTTCATCACACCGAGTTGAGGTAAGGAAGCTCGCTGGTGTCGACGATTCAATACAATTAAATAGTCTTGAAGAGCATCCACTCCCGGTAAATTCTGTAAATCGGGAGTTACATTCACTGTTGATGCTGGGGTTTCATTTGGTTTTACTGAAGTTACATCTTTGGGTTCACTTGTAGGGGACATCTGGGGAACAGGATTAGAAGATTCCTCTTCATTGGACTTCATCTGCAAACGCTTCTGCAGACGATTACACTGTGACTGAACTAATACATATTTCTGAATCAACTGCATAAGCACATCACTTATTTCAGATGTTTCAGTTAGACAACTGTGGAGTTGATACTCCATTATATTTTTAGAATCCATATTTGATGGAACTGTATGCAACTCCTGAAGAAGACTTAGAATCGAATCAGACTTCTTCATTAGTTCAGAAATACTCTTTGAACTTTCCTTGATCTGACTAACTGCAAAGTCCAAATTCCTCAATGTTCCGGACTCCAGTGTCTTGCCACGAAATGAGTTGAATTTGATTAGTGAAATCACACTAGCAGATTCAATACCATAGGAAACAATTGGACGAGAATCCTCTAATACTTGTGACTGAAAGGACAGAATCTGCTTCTCTGCATTCAATCCAAGGTGCTTCTACAGCATATATGAAATAGAATACAACCAACACTAATTTCCTGTTTCGTTTCCAGTACTGTTGCAGATGTAGGAATAATCAAGCCATATTTCTGTCCTTCGAACAGAACAATCACGGTAAATGTTTCAGCACTCATTTGAATTAAATAGCAGCAAGAAATGAGATGTTTGACCAGTGTTCTCCATATTTCGGTTTTCGGAGACCTAATCGAAACCCGAAATTCGAGTCCTGAAATCCATCGAAATCGCATCGAAATCGAATTATGCGCCATAATGGCGCAATAATAGGTTGTATTGATTACTGCTTAGTAAATGATATAGATATTGGTATTTATAGTGTTTAGTGATAGTAAATAATAATCGTCTTCATATTACTCTATCCAACGCGTTACAAAACGGTCTCCCTTAAGAGATGAAAATGTTTGTTGTATCGAAGCTGGAGTAGTTCATTGATATACTCATCCGATAATCGATGTCGACGAGGAGTCTGTCTGAGATCCTCCACTAATGTTCTTCAGTGCCTTAGCAATGATCAAATTGTTGTACTCTTCAAGGACCTATTAATCAAAGAATATTGACAAGGCAATCTTTTGAAGGACATTCCTACGTGTTCTAGAACAACTAATAACATGTTTTCGGAACTTCTTTGGTTCACAGTTTCAAAGTTCACCGCAAACTTTTCCTTTGTATTAAAGAGTATAGTCAAACAAACATCGCACCTTAGAGTCTTCAGGCTGTCCGAATCTCTCTCTTCATACTCCTCCATCCAAAATCCAAGGATCAATAAGTAGATTTCTTGCACATCTATTCAACAAAGTGTTTTCAACTCTTCATTATCACTTGCATTGATCGATACCAAGTAAACCTCAATGTAATTGATAGGGGACATAGTTGGCTTATAGATATTATCAGCAGATTCTTCTACTCTCATGATCTATCGTTTTTTCACACTTTTCGATTTTTCGATTTTTCAGTGATCGCAAAATCGAAAACCGAACCGATTTCGTGGAATAGGGAAACGTGGAAGAACCCCCGAAAAATGGAGAACACTGTGTTTGAATCGATTAACGGAAAAATGGAATGGAAAAAAAAGGATACAGTTGGATGACAAAAAACAAGTCAAATCCACATATCATTATGAAATACCTGGAAGGCCTCTGAATCCATCACGAATTGTCTCCATTAGACATTTAGCAAACTCATCACTATCTTTAGAAATACCTTGACTCATCACAATTGCCTTTCCCAACCCCTTTTCCATAATCTTTGCCGTTTTCAATAGACCATCTCCACTAACTGGCATGAAAAATATCTTCACTGAAGAGAAGCGACGAAGATCTTCATAGATCATGTCCCATACGGCACTGAAAGACTTTTTATGTCTCACATTCTTTTCATAATCACAGGAACTGTCACCATCCACATGATTAGGAGCATCGGCACATACAAGAATCATATGATTATAGTCTTTGTACTTCTTCATCTCCACAATGGCTCTTTCAAATCCATCCTGAATATCCTCACAATAATCACCTCCACCACTAGCTTTGAATGTCGCCAATTTTTGCTTCAGTCTATTGAAGTCTTCAGTAATGAATTCTGTGCTACTAACATCATCACCGAAGTCTTTGTACTCAACAACTTGTCCAACAATATGACTTCCTTTGATCTTTCCCTTTGATATCAATTTTTTCACTTCATCTTGTAACATGGTCAACACCTCCATAATATTGTTCTTTGTTGCTTTAATGTAACTACTCATCGAACCAGTCGTATCCATGATGATTGTGACACAGAAATCAATCACTTTCGTCACAAACTCACGCTTCTCAAATGGCCGCTTCACAATCTTGTCAGTTCCAAAGTTACTCATATCGATTCCCGTCTTTGCATTCTCATCCCTCGCCTTCGCATCTGAGAACTGTTCCACGTTACACAGCCACACCGCAGCATTACTGATCCATCGGGCTGTTCCCTCTGAGGTGAACTCAAGGAACAATTTAGAAGCAGCTGTATCAATGATCATTCGACCTCGTGTATGAACAGAATCATTGTTACGAACCATAATTGAGGCATTCCCTTCACTCTCCATAGCAAACACATCAAATCCATTATCTTTCAACTTCTTCTCATTCAACTTACATAAAGTCGTTCCTTCAGAGATCTCCTTGATACCAAAATCAAGCTTTGATAACTGCTCAAAATCCATCACATCACCTCCCACTGTAATAAAACGACCAGGCTTCGGGTTTCCTTTCTTTGTTCGTCTCATCATATTTCCTCCTTG